>QZLH01002220.1:0-10462 GCA_003833135.1 Oehlia diaphana | reverse complement strand
GTAGAATAGGCTAAAATAATCGTGAAAATCTTTCCTTTTTTAGACAAATTTTGATAACGTTGGTAAGAAATATATTACTTTATTTAGTAACTGACTGACATTATCATAAATCCGGCCCTGAAAAAATGCGTAGAGCTAATAGTAAATTTTTGCCAATTTCCTATGACCTATTTATATATTGTTCGGGGTCTTAAATTAGCACTATATCGTTGATCTATAAATTCATTATCTTATAATAAGAGTATCCCCCGAAAATTACATCTTATTCGATTACTAAAAATGTATGTATTTTATAATAAATTTATTTACTGTGAATATTATATTCAATTGTATAGAAAAAATACCAGGAATTTCATATTATTGCATGTGGCGTGGTTAACTTCATCCAAAAAAAAGGCCCTTGTTTGTTACCTTAAAATGGCTTAAACCACATTATTAAACGCTGCCTTGATTACTACAGAGTTTCAGAGTTCGGGCATTGCTCGGGCATTGCTCGGGATTACAGAGTTTCAGAGCTCGGGCATTGTTCGGGCTCAAAATCAGTTGAGTTGAGTCAGGATTTTCATGAAACCATCCATAATTTTTGCCCGTGAATTACCATATGATATAATATTATAATTTACCAACCACTTATATAAATTTATATTGCATAAATATCTGGGCATCCTTACCCTTATCGTAAACCAGGGTGTACAATAAGATATATATAATATATATTTCTTTTGATTCTTTGATGTTTTTCACGCCGTTTGCTTACAGATTTAGTTTATGTTTTAATAGCAGATAAAGATATATTTTGCATAACATTTATTAGACTGTACAGCTCAAATTTTGAAGAAAACATGTTCATTTATTATTTTTAACATTAAAATTTTTTTATATACGTGTATTTTTGTAATAAAAAAATAAATAAATAAAATAAATTGTTGAAATTATCCTAGATAAACGCTTCTTTAGTGCATCTTTGCTCTTTTTATTATGTAAAATACTGAAGAATTTTTAAATAATATTTTTGTGCTTTTATTTTGAAAATCATCGTGTAATTTTTTCTAAGATAAATGTACACAAAACTAATCCTACCAATAACATTCGCTGTATTTTAATCGTACACCCCGGTTTACGATAAAGTTCTACACCCCCAACTTACGTTAAGGATGCCCCTGACAACCCTAGTTTTCCTCAACGAATCGGTTGAACCCCCCTAAATTTGGTGTTAATATCAACTCGTTCAAAATTATTTTTGAAATCAAATTTAAAACCTTAAAAATTGTTAAAAGTTGTATGAGTCTATAACAAAATAATGGTTTAAAATCCTAATCTCTAAGTCAGCAAGTCTGAGTATTTTAGGAATAAATTTTCCCATTTAGATTTTTATAAAGAAATATAATTGGTTACTATCAAATATTTACAGTATTTTGACAATAAAAATGTAGATCAAATATTTTTGACACAGATTAAAAAAAGAGTGTAAAAAAAAATTTCAATAGTAACAGAATTACGTCACTTTACATTATAGTAATATACTAATGCTGCCTTGATTACAGAGTTTCACTCATCTTATTATCTAGAGCTTGGGCTCAAAATCAGTTGGATTCATTTATAATTTTGCCCAGGATTACTATATGCGGGTAGGCAATAGGGATGTTAACGGTCCGGTCCGGACCGACCAGACCGTGGTCCAGTCCTAGGGACCGATTTTGGACCGAGACTGACCGGACCGGACCGTTAACATCCCTAGTAGGCAAGGTCTGCGTACAATTTAACAATCACGTGACAAAAATTGTTTATACCGTATTAACCAAATATCATACTGTACATGTGTCTGTGACTTGGGCACTTAGCTCTCAAACATAAAAAGTATATTAGAATTATTGGTGTATATTTACCGGCAGATCAAACAAAAGACAAAAATTAACCATAAAAATCTACAAATATTTAGAAACAATGATCACCAAAGTGGCAAAATGCATACTATTAGGCGACTTTAACATCGACATAGATACTCTTAAAACCCACTAACACAAATACCCCAAATGGAAATCGCAAAGACATTTTAAAGAATTTACACTTAACGGACATTAACAACTAAGCATCTTACACCTTCAAACCAAGCCTTCACACATATGGTCACAAACCAACAACGATAACGAACAATCTAAATTAGATAGACAAATCTTAGACTTTCATTTTAGTATTTACGCATACAGCAGCGCTATAGACAAACTACCTCCCCATTTACAAATTCAGAAAAGTTTCCAATTATTGAAGCACAAGATCCAGAATTACAAATCCTACCGCGAAAATAAGGCTACACAGCAAAATCTACGAATAAAAGTAATGTTTATATGTTATCAGACAGCTGCATTGCAAATTAGTGGAATCAAAGCTTCTGTAGGACTTTTATGTCAGGATGCGGTACATCTGCAAGTGGAATTTATTCCCTTACCGGAATGGGTTTAAGTTCTACATATCAAACAGTTTTCAATCGAACAAAGGAAATATTACCGAAATATATATTAATGAAAATGTACGTTAATTTTAATTTTTTTTTGTTACTATGTATGTGATTATATAAATTAACAATTGTCTTAATATTTTTTTAATATGATCATGAAAAATTTTTTATTAAATATCAGAATATTTTAATTTAATTTTATTCTACAACTTAACATTACTTATTAGCTGCGCCACCAATTCCTGCAAATAATAATATTCATATTCCTAATAGTTATAATTAAAACAAAATAAAGTGGAGCTTTATAACTGATATGACAACCTTAAATGACAGCGATATATCGAATCTTTGGTTGTTCATTCTTATGATGTTGACTTATTAGAAACACATTCCACAACCTTCAATTGAATCAAATGCTCTTTTTATTTAATTATCATATTTAAAATAACATTATCAAGTTCCCTAAAATGGGTCATTTATTTATCCATTTATTATTCATCTTGCAGATTCTTGTTTATAAAATGAACTTATTTATTATGATTATTTCAATTAAAAATTGTTTCGAATTTTGTTGCAATAAATATATAGTAAATATATGGTACTTTACAAGTTTTAGTAATCTTTATTAATACGTAATGTAAGATCTGTAAATAAAATAATTCACTAATATAATCGTACGCATTTGTTTAGAGGTGGAATTATGCTAATGCTAGTTAGTCTAATTAAGTAACAAATTTTCTGTTGGCATTATATTAAAAGAAAGATTTACAGCTAAATTATAGTGACGTAGGTGGAAGGAAGGAAAAATTCATGGGTTACAGCTATTTGCAAAAATAACGGACCACCTAATTCATTTTTTCTCCGAAGATTCATACGCAGTCATACTGTACGCAAAGATTATTATTAATCGGTAGTAATTCTGGACAAATTATAATTTTGGCCAGAATTATAAAAACGGATATGCCGATCATATCCTTTTTTGGTGATAGCCGTTCCACAAATTTTGATTTTCCAAATTTATAATTTGGCCAGAGTTATGCTCTTTTGCGTATGACTGCGTATGACTGCGTATGAAACTTCGGAGCAAAAATGAATTAGGTGGTCCGTTATTTTTGCAAATAGCTGTAATCAATAAAAAAAGTTGTTATGACATTTCTTTAGTGGATTTAATCAAAAAAAACACTTTAACGTTTTTTCTTAATTAAATTCATTAAAAAAAAATGGTTAAACGGTCAGTTAAATGGTCGGCCAAACGGTCGGTTAAACGGTCAGAAAAACGGTCAGCCAAAACGGTCAGTCAGTCAAAGACCCTTAACCGGTTATGACCGACCGATAACTGACCATGACTGACCGTTGCCATCTCTATTCGCTACGCTCTGGACAATTACTAAATAGGCTTTATTAAACGCATATATAATAAAGAAGCTACTGTACTCTAAGAACATTGTATTCTCGTTATGATCCTTCCAAGTGCGTGAAAAAGTTATTCTTCTTGAATATAATTTAATATCATCAATTGCCTCTTTCATTCCTGAAAAATTTCTAACTACTTAATAATTGGCCCAGTGCTAATTATTTGCTTGGTGTTGTTCTATAACTATTTTTTTAGCTTCATATAAATAAGTTTCCAATTCAGCAAAAATTAATTCACCATCTTTTTATTTCTTCAATATTTTGCATGCTGCCATTATTGATCACTAAATTCAGTTATTTGTAACATCACATAAGCTTATAAGTAAAAAAAAAAAATGAAAAAATTAGCAATAAAATCAATAAAATCTTGAAAATTTTACTATTTGAGTTTGTAATGTTGCATTTCATAAAACAGTTATGATCATTACCACGTATCTTTTCATTAATGATTTGCTTTAACTCATCAAATTCCATTATTGATATTTTGCTTTTTATTGTTATTAGATATTTGTTTGCGACAGTGAGAACACACTTTTCTTAACTCTTCTTCTTTTTTACTAAGAAAACGTTTGCTGCTTTGCTTTTGGAACAACGACTACAAGTGTATATTTCTTCCATTATTAAAATAAAGAAAAGACAAAAATTGTTGAGTATTAACGTTAAAATGAGTCAATATATTGGCAGAAAAAAGATTATCTATATATTTGATATTCGTAATTATTAATGAATAGGGGGATGTTTTGATTGGACATTTTGTTTTGTAATACAATCAAAATATCACGACTGTAACTTTTGGTTACGGTGCTCTTTGGGTAGTTAAATCCACCTCTATGTAGTGATTTGATCACGTGCAGCCAATAATTTATCTTTATAAAATGAGAATTTTTCATACTTGACCATCCAAATTACTTCTAACACAAAATGTCATTGTCATTATTGGCTCTAAATAAATTGGTTTAGTGTGATTAATTTGGCTAAATTAGTTGAACAAAACAACAATGGAATCTTTCTTAAAATTAATTCTAACCCAATTCTTTCTAGTCATTTGTAGATCATTTCGTTTCTCGCCCCTAAGAAGGAAAGTTTTGTGTGATGACTTGGCTTTCATATCTACTAAATTAGTTCAAGGGGTGAGCTTTGTCAATGAGGCATCAGGATGGGCGTAAAATTTTTGTGTAAACGTAAACGTAAAATAGTGAATTTTAATGCCAAATGAAATCATAAATTACAAAAACACCGGTTTATAGCACTTTTACTACGGGTTTATATAAATTCTATAAAAATATAAAATTAAACGGTTAATTTCTCATCATCATCCGGGTCATACTATTGTCGCGAAAAGAAAAAAATTAATTGGTAATGTGATTGCATTTTTTTTAGAAATTTTCTTACTAAATCATCCGAACGGTCAGGTAATTTCGGTGATTTATCATATGCCGATAATCATTTGTAAATTCATTTCTAACCCAATTTATTTTTATGAAAATCAAATATGTTCTCATTCAATTGTTTGAAAGAGTGTTTTATGGGTTTGGTTTGGCTTTCATTTATCTAAATTAGTAATAGTTTGAACTGTCGGTAAATGTCGAACAAACAAAATAAACTTCGAAAACGTGAAACATAAATAATGTAAATAATGAAAACACAACTGATAATTATTTGTGAAAATTATGAGTAACTAATTGTAATTCAATGTTATATCAATTAATTATTAAATGGTTAATGGTCGCTATTGTTCTTTATATATAATATTTTTTAAAAAAAGTATACTGTACTACTATAGTCGTGTGTAAAATACGTCACAAAGCTTTTCGATCATCTTATTAAAATAATCATTTATTGACCCCAAATTTTTTTTTTTTTTAATTATGACATATTAAGTTATATGTACACTAAAATGATTTTTTGTTGATATCAATTTTAATCGGTACCAATAAGCTATCGAAATTTTATTCGAATGATAAATTTTCTTGTTAAAAATTATAATTTAGAAATTAAAAATTGTATGATATATATTTGAAAGGATTAATGAGTCAAAATTAATATGCAATTTAATGAAGCAAGATGTTGACACTTTCAAGCAAATTAATAATACTGTAATAATTTATGCTAATTGCAAAATAATTTATATATTATTATAATAAACAATGTGCTAAAAAACGGTTTCTAGAAAATTTCTAATTAAGGATAATTTTAATAGGCTGTGCAAAGTTTATTCGTCCTGATTATATAATACGCCACCACCTTTTTTAGTCATTTTTTTTTTGTAATACATAATTTTTTTCGTGAATACGATAATCTTTCATGGTGGTAATAATTTATCCATAAAAATTTGTAAAATTGTCGAATTTATTATATATTATGAGTTTAAATTTATACGTAAGTGCGTAGCAACGCACCCCTTATATCATGTTATATGTGAAAGTCAAAATTAGTATTCTAAACCCTTTATTTCTTATATGTAAAGTTGTAGAGCAGCCAAAAATATGCATAGGACGTGCTCTTTAAAGGTTCTATAGTAAGTACATAAGGTTGCACCGCGTTTATTAGCATTAAGAAAAAAATGCTGGAAAGCTTGTGCGATGTCGTGACTCCCTTTTTTTATTTTTTGTATAAAGGATATGATGATCATACTAACCAAGGATTTCAGGATTTCAGTTTTTAGTTAGATAAACGTCAAAATATGGTTTAGTCCTTTCTCTTTATTGCTTTATTGCTTATTTATTATTGCTTTATACTTTATGCTTTAAGCCAGCAATCAGCTTTTTACGAATAGTGGCTAAATATATAGTAATTTTTTATTTGGTTTTTTTTGTTGGAGTAATTGGAATAAAATAAAATAAGGCTAAACGAAAAAAATTATAATGAGTTTTTATTTTGTTTGTTTAAAAACAAAAAAAAAAATAAAAATAAAACTTTGTGAATCGAAAGAAATAATTGTTTTATTTGTATTGTAAAAAAAAAAAATAATAATGTTAATTTCCCGTAGCAAACATAGCGCTCTCTAAAGATTTTGACCCTGCGAATTTTTTTTTTCGATTTTGTAGTCTCCTTATTGTTCTTTACATTTTTTTTTGTAAATAAAATGAAATAATTGTTTATTTTGTTTCGTAAAAAATAAATAAATAACAACAAATAAAAGTAAAAAAGTAAGTTATATAAATAAACGGATGTGAATTTGATTTTTTTTTTTAAATTCTTTATTTAAAAAGAAAAAAAAAAAGAAAAGAAAAATACAAATTATCGCAAGGTAAACTTAATTATTAGCCAATCTGATTGACCCATTCGATGGTAACGTGACCGTGGTGGTGTTCCCCGGTGAGTTTGGCCCATCAAACCGCCACCCTAGTTAATGTTTTAAAAAAAAAGACGTTTTAAAACAATAAAAAACTGTTTTAAATTGTTTTAAAACATCTTATGAGACTCGTAATATTAATAATCAATTACAATTTCCTTTTTTGAATTTGGGCGGCATTGTAGACTTCTGATCAACTCCGATTTAGCAAATTTTTTACATAATGTTTTTTTTAAGAACTTGAGATAATCTTCTTCACATGAGTTTATTACTTACCTAAACAATAGATATCATCAAATTTTGGGGCGATTATGTGTTCATCTAAAATCTCTCATGTCTAGATTCGACTTACAGCAGTAAAAAATGCTTATATTTTTTAATAAATGGCGATACCAACAGCAAAACACCAATTTTACTAATCCCAAATATGATTGGTTAAAAGTCATGTGGATATTTCGAAAAAATATAATATATAATGAAGTTGGAACGGCCAAAGGTGAGAGAATTCTTTTTGAGTAATACCAATTTTATATGTATAAAATACGTCTCAACTCTACAGAAAAAAAAGTAAAATCAACAGAAAATCAAAAATGAAATTTAACTTACTCTTGCTCCTTTTAACCGCTCTTATTGGATTATCTCATGTGAATTAACAACTTTCTCATATGTTAAATGTAATATTAATAACATCAGGCTTTATTTATAACAATATAACAGTGTATAGTATTCTATAGAAGCGACGGACTGCACGAATTTGCAAGGGAAATGGATAAATAAACTCGGGTCAACCCTGAACATTCAGAATGTTACCGATACCGGAGAGTTGACTGGAGACTATACCAACTATGAACCTCAACCACCCGGAGCATTTCCTATTGTGGGATGGGTCAACAAAATGCCGAATGGCATTCCCGTGCTCACGTTTTCTGTACGATGGGATAAAAATAATGAGATTTATGGTAGCATTACCGCTTGGACCGGATATTGCAACGTGACCCTCACTACTTTATGGCATTATGCTAGATCAGAATCTGGAAACCCATGGCATATCGTTACAGATAGTGATGTATTTACGCCGATGGCCCAGACGGTATTGCAACATGTTGATCTCTAATTAATAGCAATATATTTACAATTACGTCAGCCTTAAGTTTCCCTCTTTTTCGTTTTTCTTTCTCCCTCCTTTTTTGTTTTATTTTCGCTTGTTCAAAAAAAAGAAATTTATGATATCACGTGATAATAAATGATCGGCAAATTTATAATTTTTCATATATGTTATAATAAAAAAGAATGAAATTAATATAAAACTAACTTAACCCTTAACATAAACTTGAAGGTAATAATGAGTTAAATGAGTTTAAATTCGTATGTAACGCGAAAGTGAAATTTTTATTAAAAAACCCTCTATAAACCACACCTAAAGGTAAAATCGAAGATTTGAGACTAAAGAAATTTTCAAATTCAGTTTTTGTAATTTGTTGAGTATTAATGCGAGCGATTAATTCGATAGTACGATTTTTGTTCGCATTATCCGCAAAACTCGTAAACAGATTTTTTTGTGAAGTCGTTAAGCGTGAGTTCCAAATTTCATTTGTAGTCGAATCAAGATCAATTATATCCCGTTGATTATCTGATCGCAATTTACTTTCTAAGCTTTGCTTAAGCAAATCTTTCCCGGTTAACATTTGCGAAATTGGATTTGCGGGATTATTCATATTTCGTTATTATTTTTTTTTTAAAAAAAAAGAAATAATTTTTGTGATATCGTTATTTTCTCACTGATTTTATATGTTTTCATTCTACTATACATACTATATACCTTCCTTTTTGTTATTTTGTATACTTGTCTGCTAGGTCGCGTTTTGCCGACAGACCTATGACTAATAAACTATAAAATTGATATTTTCTTCAACTTCCTTTATCGCATGTTTGGCTGATAAATTACTATTTCGAATATATATATATGAAACCTGAAAAATATCATAATTATCGGAGTTTCCCATAAATTCTTACAGGAAAGGTTAGAATTATAAAATGAAAGTGTGGGCTAAAACTCAATATCTTATAGTGACTATCAAATTTACTAATTCGGTTAAGTAGTTTTAGGCAACATCCGAAAATTACGTCTTATTTAAAATTAGATTACTACACAGTATTTTATTACAAATAAATTTATTTACGTACGCGTAATTACAATCACATTCGGAAGATTTTTCCGTTTAAAATCTGCATGGAAATTCCAAGTGGAATCAATATTTTCTGAATACCGTGTGATGAAACATGTAGAGAGAGTTCAAGGTCGTCACATGTGGATTGATATTGGGTGATTTGTAAAAATATTTTACTAATCTAATTATTTTTTATCCACCTTAGGAACTAAACCAAACCAAATGCCTCGACTTAAACATAGCATATATATGATAGAGCGAATATTTGTTGCCTTTTTATTATATATTAAATTTTTTTTTTTTACAACTCAAGAATAAATATAAGATATAATCTAGGTAATTATTAAAAAAAATTAAATAGTGCAGTGGTTACATCGTGATATACGACATATTAATAGTATAAGTTATATTAGTATGTTTTTTAACTAGCACTGCTATACTGTGCTAGGAGTAATTTCTTGAACTCCGCAGTAATATCTGCGGATGAATCTCCCGTATTCCGCTAAAGAATTCTACGGATCTCCAATGAAATTTTACGATACACGAAAATCTCAGAAATCAACATATTTCTATTATGAAATGTGTGGTTTTGTGCGGATACTTGTCTTGTCCACACAATTCGATGTGTAGAATTCCACATTTTCTGAACTAACCTACGTGGTTTTTGGTAGATCGACCTACCTAAAAATTTCCTGATGCAATTAGGGATGGCAACGGTCACGGTCATTAACCGGTTATGACCGGTCATGACCGTGACCGATATCGGTCGGTCAAAGACCTCTGACCGACCGTTTGACCGACCGGTCTGACCGACCGTTTAACCGACCGTTTAACCGACCGTTTAACCGATCCTGAAAACGTTTGCGAAACGTCTTTTAATATAAAATTTAATAAAAAAATGTTTCGCAAGCGTTTTTTAAATATTTTAATAGAAAACGTTGCGAAAACGTTTTTTATTAAGTATTTCATAAAAAAAAACGTTTCGCAAACGTTTTCAGGATCGGTTAAACGGTCGGTCAGACCGGTCGGTCAAACGGTCAGTCAAACGGTCGGTCGGTCGGTCAAAGGTTCTTGACCGGTTATGACCGACCGATGACCGACCATGACCGACCGTTGCCATCCCTAGATGCA
>QZLH01002212.1:0-11139 GCA_003833135.1 Oehlia diaphana | reverse complement strand
ATCTTAATGTATACATCACTACAAATTCTGTACATATTCCGTATGAAAACGTATAAAATCTGTACAAATAATGAACAATTACTTTTTATAGGGTAGATGAGGTTCAAAATAATCCTAATCTTCATGCAGAAGAACAAGATGAATTAGAAATTCTTGATAGTAAGAATTTTTTATATTAGTGTTGAATTTTATTTAATTTTAAATAATTATTAACTAAATTTTTTAATTAAGACATTTAGATACAGATGTATTTATAAACACTACTATCTACAACTGAAGTATTTCTTAATTCTTACTATAAATTATTTAAACACTAAGACTAGAGAGTAAGATAATATATCTTTCAAGATTCTTAGTTTGTAATTTAAACAATTTGTTTATTTATTTTATATTTTAACATGCAATAAAATAAGTTTATCCGTATTATTACTTCAAACCTTTTCTTTAGCTCTCATGAGAAATTATAAATAACCTAATTATTTATTGTTAAGCTAAAAAGGAAGTAAACCAAATCATACATAATATTATCAAAATTTGATGAGCTTTATATATTTATAATACGTAACATTTGTATTTAAAAAACTATTTTTAAAATTATGTCAATTTAAACTTTATAGAAATTCTTCTATTTCGTTATTTGACAAGAAACGATTACACATTGATAGTTCTATACATAAAAGATTTAACAAACCGAACTAATTTTATAGTAAACATTCATCAATTCCTAGTTTGCTGCTCTGAGGAAGAGAGTTATTATAGATATTTTTACATACTTTTCAGTGTAAAGTGTGACTGTAATTTTATCATCCAATTACTATTTTCTTTAGTGGATTGATCGTTTTTATTTAATTTAGCAACCCGAGTTAGTTAATAATTATATAAAATATCAGCTAAACCCAATAGTCATATGAATAAAAGATTTATTTATTAAATAAAAAAATTTTGAATCAATACGAAAATGTATTAAAAAAATATATGATAAAAAACTATTAATGGTTACAAATTTCAGTTCTTTTATTCTTTCATAATACACACATTACATGATTAAACTTCTCATTTCAAATGTATTAATTTTAATCTTATTAAGGATTCAAGACCGTTTCTAAATTTCTAGAACACAGAAATGAGAATTACAGTATTTTATAATATACTTACTATATATTTAAAGATAATTTACATTCAAGAAAATTATATTTAAATAAGGTGATCACGATAAATTAGATTGGTTTGTTCTAGAGAAAATATCCGGTATATCAAAACATTCAATATATTTTTATACCGGATTTTATATGAAAATTATGTTAGGTTCTTGTGTATTAAGGTATAGAAAAGTGAAATTATTTTTAAATTTAATTGAAAATAAAAAAATTGTACGAGATATTTGTGAAGAATTTTGAATTTAAAATGATTAATTTAATTCTGGTCAAAATTAAACATTTCAACCGGAATTAAGCATTTTTTTAAAAATTAAGGTACCGTATGTTAAAAAAATTTGAAAAAAATTTGATATATCAAGATTTTTTTGATATCGACTTATAAAATATTTTGTAAAATTTGGACAGATTTTGTTCTGGGAGAAAATCTGAAATAACGTCAATTCCGATTTATCAAAGATCTGAAAATCTGATCACCTGTATAATCAATCAAATGAAGTTAATTGGTTTTTCATTTAAATCAATTGATTCATCCTTTAATAATTTTTGTAAGTCACGTTTCATTTTTATTAATTTATTGATCTAAGACATTTTTATTTATATGAACAAAACTGATCATGTGTCTGAGTTTCTTTGGAATAAAAACTAGGAAAACGATTGGAGTTTTTTCCAGAATTTTTTTATAGAGTTGCCAAACACTGTAATAAACATAGTATAAAACTTAAAGTATTAATTAACAACTACTACTGAATGTTTAAAACTGATAAATTAGTATACATTAAATCATGTGCAATTAATATTATGTAATATTAATATTTACAAACACACATATCGACTATAAATAGTCAACAAATTTATGCAAATAATAAAAATAAACACTTTCAACACCTCTCCTCATTTTTTCTTCACAAACATGACATACTCAAAATTATATTTAGGAAATATACCTGAATTAATATGTGAAATTATACAGTATTTTAGGAATGATTTTTCAACATTGTATTCATGTATTTTAGTCAACAAATTATGGTGTCGCTTAGCAATTCCATTGTTATGGGAAGATCCATTTTCAATTCACGTCCAAAATTTTCAATTTATTGAAATTTACTTATGTAATTTAAATGAGGATGATAGAATTAATGAATATGCAAACATATTAGCGGATATGGAAATAATAGTAAATTTTTCGAATACATTATTCAATTATCCTAGTTTTATTAAACGTTTAAATACACATAAAGTTGCTTGTTTTATTGAAAATTGGTTAATGGATGATCATTTGGAGATCTCAACATTAATTTATAGATCACTAATTAAAATGTTTATTGAAAATGAAGGAAATTTACATTCTTTTGAAGTTGAAGTACGTACATCTAATGATTGTGATTATCTTAATGATAGTATCATGGAATTAATTTTACAAAATCCAAATTTTACTTGCAATATTAGACATTTGAATTTAATACTTAATATGGATATTATATACGATATTAATACAAATTTCTTTCTTTTACTAAAGTTTTTATGTTCTAATTGTAATTCAATCTCTTCATTTTATATTAGAATTATTAATGATTGTAAATTTGAAGGGGCTAAGCATTTTGAAAAATGGTTAACACAATTGATTAATACACAACAGAATCTCAAAAAAATTTCATTTGAATGCAATGACTTGGTATTATACGATTCATTTTCATCATTAAAAAATTCCAATATTTCAAATACTTTGAAAATAATTACATTTTATAGAATTGATTTTAAGGAAATAATTAATAATATTCAAGAAATATTCAATCAATTGAATGTTTTAGAAACAATTCATATTATTTATTGTTATTCTTTAAATTCTGATTTTGTTCAACAAATTATTAATGTTATTAGGCCATTTAAATTAAAATCTTTATTACTAAGCTCAAAATTTCAAGTTGAATCATTACAATTATTAATACAAAAATTTGGTAGTGATTTAGAAAATTTTGGATTTGAAAATTATTATATTGAATCAATACAAAAATTATTTAAATCAGTTATAAAATACTGTAGTAAAATTAAATATTTTTCATTATTAGAACCTAATTATAATAATGTTAATCTAGTACTTAACCTAATTGAAAATATTAATCAGAATCTTAATTATCTTGATATAAAATTTAAATGTCATTATGATCATTATGACGATTCATCAATTATCATGTCAAAAAATTTAGGACAAATTCTTCCTTCTAAATTAGGATTTTTAAAATTAGAATTTTTTGGAATTAAACAAAGTAAACTATTGAAAATATTTTTAGAAAATTCTCAAAATACTTTTATCAAAAGGTTATTTATTAAAATCACAGTTCAAGAGGAAGTCAAAGATATTTTACATTATATAAAAGAATACATTATGAAAAAGAAAACGGTTAAGTATTTAGCCATAATAATTAATTATCAAGACTTGGTTTATTTGGAAGATGAAGTAAAAGAATTTGAATTATATAATATTAAAGTTCAAAAATATGATGAATATTATATTAGAGTTATTGATATTGTAAACAACTAATTATTTGTGATTTAATAAGTTGGATGAAATAAAACATTATTACCATTATATTTATATGATATATATCTATTTTAATACATTATAGAAGTTTCGAAAGATTTTATTTTTTTTCATTTGGTACTGGATTGATAGTTCTTCGCTGTTTTTACTATACAAAAATTATACAAAATCTTATTCTAAATCGCGAGTTCTGTAAGTGTTAAAGATAAAAAAATCGAATTGATCGAAAAAAACCATGTATACTGTATTACTGTATAGACGTGTTCGTTTGATACAAGTTGCACGCTACCTACTAAATGCCACAGACAGTTAATCTTTTCTATTTTTGACAGATAAATTGACAATTAATATCTACAGACATTTTTATTTGGGATGTCTTACGACAGATATTATGATTAACGTGATTTATTTAGGTAAACAGTATGTTTGATAATTATGTAATTGACAACAGAAAATTTTCATCTAACTACTAAATATAAAATATCCACAATTTTTATCTACTAATAATATTCAAAACAATTACCTGTTAATATATGTTGAACTTTCAGATAAATTTACTGTATCTGTTTAACTATATCGCAAGCAATCTATTCTAATCAGGATTATATTATCAACTTTCTTTTTAAAAAAAATTAAAATGTTCGGAAATGTAATTTCTAGATATTCTCATGAAATCTCAAAATTTATAAAAAAAAAAGTAGCGTCTGCAGTTCTGAATATTTAATATATAAAAGAATATTACCTTTGTCTTATTGAATTGGTGGACTGATCATCTTTTTTGTGTTTCTAATTTTGGATATTCAATTGTTTAAAACATTTAAACAATTTCGTTTGAAGATAATCAAGATTGGATTCTTCGATTCTTTTTTTTTAATAAATTCCTTAAAATACTTAAATAATACAAAAGTAATACGTTTTGGATTAGTTTTTTTTTTTTTTTGAAAAAGAGATTTCTTAGTTAATAAAAAATCACTTTTTTCTTCATTTTAAAAATTTCATTTTCGATATCTCGATACTTACTCAGTAGTAGTTCGGAACATAATTATTTTCAATGTCTGAGACTCCCTGGTATTAATAGAAGGTCAGTTAATAAATGTTTAATAATTTTGTTTTTAGTGCGAAATTATAAAATTATTCAATAAGATTTCTACATAATTCAAATAAAGGAAGTTATCAGTCTTTTTTTTTTTAAAAAAAAAACAAAGGAATATTAATTCATAAAATTTAAACAGCTAATTTATTATTTTTTTCTTTTTTAATTGAATTAAAAAGCGAATAGAAAGTGATAAACAGAAATTTAGAAATTGAAATAGAATAGAGATTGCTCATAACGTCATTATATTCAGAAAAAGGATATTATTTTATTTTTTAATATTTAATCTTCAAATGTAATAATCTGTTTATATATTTTACGGAGAGATTATTATCTTCCGATTTTTTTTTTTTTTTTTAGCAAAAAAAAAAATAACCCAAATCATTTTAATTTTCATTTTTTATATTTAATCTTTAAATTTAATTATTTTTTTATATTTTTTACGGAGAGATTATTATTTTTCGATTTTTTTTTTTTTTTTTTAGCGAAAGAAAAAATGACCCAAATCATTTTAATTTTCAATTTTTATATACTCATTATCAAGTAAGTATAAGACTAATTTAACCCTGGGTGATTTAACCTGGGTGATTTAACCTATTAGTAAATTTTATTTAATTGTATAATTTTGCCCAATTTTCAAAAAAAAAAAAAAATGTAAATTATGGTCACAATCAAAAACAAGAGACATTATCGAAAACTTTGTCATTATACTTTATAATGTTCAAATAAAGAAAATTTATATGAAGTGAAAATGAATAATAACACAAATAATTTTTTTTTTTAAAAAAAAAATGATTGATATAAAATATAAAATTCAAGGGGAGTGATTTAACCCAGGTTATTCTAACCCAGGGGCAAAGTTATCAAATAAATTTTTCTGAAAAAATGTGTCACCATTTAATAATATCGAAATATTATACAAATAAAACTTTATCACCAAAATTGAATTTTTGATTTTCGCCTTTTCATTCGAAACTTCATAAAAAATATCCTGAGTAATAACTAAAATAAAATATTATTAATTAATTTAAATAAAAGAAAATTAATCAATTAAACATTTAATATTTTTATATTATCATTACAATTTACTTATAACCTAGAACAAATGCGGCATATTGAAATTTTATTTTTAAAATTCTTTGAATTTCTATGATGATTTGATAAAACAACTTTTTATCAAAAACATCTTTTTAAAATTATTGTAGAAAATAAAAAAATCCAAATTCATTAAAATTTAATTTAGTATTATTTATTCTATGGAGGATAGAAATAATATCATAGCAAAGATTTCCGAAAAATAAATTTTTGGTTATAAAATAAATTTTAAATCTTTACATAACCTTGTTATTTCAAAAAAAATTTTTTGTACATTTAAAAATTTATCATGATCTATTTTTTATATACAATTTCGGCATTACGGTATATATCTAACTGTAAAAAAACTTGACATTACGGCACGTGATATAGGCCATAATTAATTTTGCAGCCGTGGCGCAATCGTTTACAATTTTAAAAGTATAAAGATTATAATCCACTTTGTTCTAATAAATCATGGGATAGAACAAAAACATTACATATAATTAACAGGTTTCTTATTATTATGTAAGCAGATATGTAAGTAAAGGCTAAAGGCTTTTTAAAACTAAGCCTTAAAACAATTTGTTCGGCATAACTAAGCCATAGCCCATAGGAATAAGCCTGCATATTTTACATAAATATCATTAATTTTTATTCTAAATCTATTATATACAGGATTTATTTTTAATTTATCATCAATAATAAGTATCTCATTCATGATTTTCAACAAAAATTTATTAATATAGTAAAATAAGTGGCTTTTGAGCTTTGTCATGAAAATTTAATTTATAACAAAGTAAATTAAAAGGTTATTGTGAAAAAACAATCAAATTTGGTTATTCTATGACATTTATTACCAGTTGATTATATAACTTTTTCTATTCTTTTGAAACTTATGTGGTTTCAATGACAGAAATAATTATTTTAATTCTGGTTTGCAATATTAAGATAATTTCAGCCAAACGCTAATAATTGAAAATATACTATTAGTAAAGGTACAAATTATTATTTAATTTTCTCATCATAAACTTTTATTATTATTGGAATATATTTTAATAATGATTATGAAACTTTGAACTTTTCTTGTAACCGGTAATCAGTTTATTTATATCAATTATCATTCTAATTAATGTATAATACAAATCATTTATGTATATTTTTACTTTCATTCTTTAATATATCTTTACATTATTATATAATTTTTAATAAACTTGTAGTTTTTTGATTTGACATATGATATCATATTCATTTCTGCTAAGTGGGCTGAAGTTGTGTGGCTGTGACTTAGGCTTTGATATTATCCTGTGGTAAAATTCCGATTTAAAAAATAAATAAATAGGTTCAAAATTTATTAATCTAATCATTTTTTCTCCCATTCCTTTTTTTACTTAAGAAATAGAGAATATTTTTTTTACACATGAACATTAAATAAATTACTTATGTATAGACTGTTCAAAACTTTGAAAATTTTACCATATAATCAGATGATAAATTCGTATGGAAACCTTAAGGTTACGAGAGTCCTAAAAATTTTTCATAGGCAATAAACTCTGAAAATTTTTATTAAGAGTCACATTATACGTAATATAGTCATGTGGCTGCATCATGCTTTTAATAATAATAAATCTTTGAGTGGATGGCAGTTAAGAAAAGATAGTATTACAACAATACAGAGAAAAATCATCTATTTTATGTAATAATTTGGATAGATTTGAAGTACCATCATCTTAGGAATTTTAATTAGAATAATATTTTATATATCTCGCTCTTTTATATCTCTTTGGAATTCTGATGAGATTTTGTAAATCATAACTTTTCAACTATGGACCATCGCTCTGCTACTTCTCAACAATATAGTATTTATATACAATAGCCATTGTTGTCTAATAGATGAAATTGTTCAATTCATATCCAGAAAACAAAGCATCACTTTACTTATAATATTATTATAGCCAATAGAGTTAATAAGAATTTAAAGTACTTCAACATTTATTTTGAAATATTCTAAGGAAAAATAGTATTCATTTCACAAAAGAATTAAAAGAATTTAAACAACTATTCACAAATTCTAATATACCTTATAGTGTTTAGTATCATTAATTAGTATATACAAATATATTTAATTAAACAAAATAATTATTTAAAAAGTTAAAACCAGAAGGAAAAATTTATAGGGTCCTATCACTATAATTGATAAACATAAGTAATAGATGGGTCAACCAAATTAGATGTTGAATGTTTATAGCTATTATCTAAACTATGCTGGTTTCACATAATGCAATATGTATATATTTAACTGTTGTTCAAATATTATATGTTAGAAGTCTTTTTATAATATTTAATAATAATGAATTACACACATTAATACAAAATCTGTTATAAGAAAAGGTGAATCATTTAGAAAAAGATAAAAATACGTGAAGTGGGTGATCCATGACTTTGAATTAAATATTAAAAGAAGAATACTACCTAACTACAAAAATTAGGTTTAATATTTCAGAGTTTTGAATTACATTAATTTGAATTACTTTGAACAAACTTTATTTTATATAAAATTAGAAGATAATACAAATAGTAAAAGTGAAAACTACCACTTAACGCCTTCTATACACTATGACAATTGCTAGGACCAGAGATAAAAATGAGGTTTCATAAAATGCCTGACTATTCTTAGTAATGAACTAGGCAGTAACTGCAGCATGACTGGATTACAGATTATGGAAGTACTTCTTGATTCCCTATGGTTCAACATCCTCATCATCTTCCTTCCTCCGTATAATATTTTCTTTTTCATTTTCCTTTCTATTATGTAATCTGTATAATAAAATATATTTACAAAGAACCTATAGGAGGACTAAGGGGGAATAAGATTTTATTATGGGTTATTATAGTTTAAAATTACAATTGATAGGATTTTTCCAGTGATACCAAGTATTTACTGTAAATATGATAATATAATAAGCAAATAAACCTAATTACAAAAATCAGGTCAAAGTTTAAAATTATATCAATTTTGAAATATTTTATTAATATAAAACAAAAGATAATATCAAATAGTAAAAAGAAACCACCACTCAATGTCCTTTATATACTACGACAATTTTCAACACCAGAGACAACTACAGCAGGACTGGACTGGATTATAGATTATGGAAATACTTCTCATTACTCCCTATAGCTAGACACATGTTTAATAAAATATAATTTATATGAAGAGCCAATCATAGATGGGCTAAAAGAGAAATAGATTTATTATGGTTTATTGTGGTTTAAAAATTAAAATTATACTACAATTGATAGGATTTTTCTAGTAATACCAGATGCTTAAATATGATAAGATATTAAAATTTAATAAGTAAGACTGGACAGAATAAACCTGATTATAAAAATAAGATTTAGTATTTCAAAGTTTTATATAAATAATTTTGGAATATTTATTTACCAAATTATTGTTTATACCTGCAATTTAAAAAAGGAAACATTTATTTTACTGCTTGAAGTATAAGGAAGAATCTGAGACTGTTGATGAGATCCAAAATATGACTGTGGCAGGATGTTTGGAATTTGAACAATTTTGGCTGTGGTTATACATAATAAAGAGATTGTCACTTTAGATGATCATGGCTCTCCAATTTTTGGCAAACAACTTCAAATCCAACCAATACATGCTACTTGTACTATTGTACACTGAATTTCTACCTGTGTCACTTCTCCCACCGGAGATGCCATTCTGATCAAACAGAGATTTTACCAAATATAACTTCTTTTGGAAGCCAGTTTATGCTACTAGTTACATAGTGGGTGTACAGTCTGTGGGAAAGGACTAGGTGATTGAAAGAGACAAAAAGAAAAAGGCAAATTTCAATCAGCAATACATGAATCTTGGATGTGAAATTATCCAATCTGATAAGACATAACAGTAAAACAGTAATGCTTAAATAATAAGATAAAAAGGGCCACATTATATTATTTATATATTCATGAGTAATTTATTTCTTGCTAAAAGTGAAATCCCATATTATATTTTTAAATTTTTTAGATCACAAATTTTTTAGAGAATATATAGTAACTTATATTATAATATCCCTTATACCTTTAATTATGAATACAGTCAAATAATAACAGCATTGACAAATGATTGGAGTGGTCGGTCAACTAATAAAATCAAAACTATGTGGTATACAAAAAAATACAATTAAAAGATTTTTTCGTTGATCATCATATTAAAGTTTATCTCATAATAAACTTTATTAAAATTGCTACATTTTTTAAACTTTCATAAATTTAAATCCTTCTCAATATTTTTGCTCTAATTTCGACAAGGGCATTCCAAGTAACTATCCTTTTAATAAAATGGGCCAATTTTTTAAATAAAGTTTCATTTTCACTTTGAAATTAATAAAAATCTATTTCAGAACAACTTTTTTCATAAAAAAAAAAAAGCTTTTTTTTTTTAGTATTTTCAAAAACAAGGTATTTCATTGTTCTATAGGTTATCACGTATTCAATTGAACTTTTCGCACTACTTAAAATTTTTAAGGTTTCAGATTTTTTAATGGTAAAATGCCTCCCATTTTGAAACAATATAATAGTTTATTGTAATTCCATTGGATTTTATGTTGGTTAATAAAATGCATTTTTTAGCCAAAATCCGATTACATCAATTTTTCACATGATAAAATCTATTAGTTGACCAACCACCCTAACAAATAATGGATTAATTTAAATAATAAAAAAATTAAATCTACTTCATCATTAATTAGTAAATATAAATATATTTATTTTAAATACATTATTAAATAATATAATATTTCAATAGACAAAATATTTATGTAAAAAGTCAAAACCAATTTATAGCATCCTATCACTACAACTGATAATGGCTAGGTCAACCAAATTAGGTGTCTAAATTATTCTCTTCAAGTTTCAAATAATGCAAAAATTTGGTAAATCTTTAAAGATTTGAATATTGTCCAATCTTTACAATAGATAAATATTAAAAAATAATACTCTCTAGTTACAAAAATTAGGTTTCTATTTTAAAGTTTAAATTATATTAATTTGAAAGAATAAATGTATTTGTAACAGCCTGTTACATATCTTATTTGTAACATCCTTTTTTATTTTTTTTTAATAATAAATTTAGTATATATTTTACAAATAAAATTTTTATATGCAAAATTTAATTTGGAAAACTTTTACTTAATGTACTTAAGACAGTTTCATAGACAAAATTTTAAGTTATAAGCAATTTCTTGAAATTTTTTAAAAAA
>QZLH01002209.1:0-15851 GCA_003833135.1 Oehlia diaphana | reverse complement strand
CATGTGACCAAGTCACTTAGAACAGGTTTTAACAAGATCTACAAATTTAGGCGTTCAAAAAGTTTCTTTTTTGAGATTGTTGATCAACTCCCTGACACCAATGAAATTCACTTAAAAATTTACACGAATGATTATCATATGTTATCTACCCATATTAGGTACTATTCCACTAGCAGATTACCAAACTGCAGATTTCAAATATCCAAGTGCCTTACGCACTTTTTTTCCTCACAAAGAGTTATTCCCAAGCGAATTCAAGATAAATATTTCAACATGATACGGAAAAAATTATTGGAACGCATCACTTTTATCAAATCACATGGTCAGAATAAGTCATAACATAATCACATGACCAAGACTTTCTTTAACTTTTCATATAAGAAATATAGATTTCATTTTGGGATTTACAAGGCTTATTCACACCCAGTCCTTACTCTTATAGGAAATAACACCACTTCTTTCTGTACTGTACCTAGTCCTTTTATTATGACTAATGAACACAAGGCATGCATCGACCATTCTGTCAAGTTGACTCTATACCATAATGATAGCATGTCAGGAAATGCCCAAAATGCTACAGAAGTTGCAGGAAAGATCATTCACGCAAAAAAATTATTCAATCATTAGAATAAACAGAAAACTAAAAAGTGTTTTTCTTTACGCCAAGGCACAACATTCAATACTCATTATCAAGCTAATGGCTACAATAATATCGTCAACAAAGGTCAATCATATATCTATAAAAAATCTTATAATAGCTTTAATTACAATTTTAGTACAAAACCAAGTACTAAACGTCAACAACAGAAATGATTTGATCGTAATTGTAGACGTGTTTGTAACAATGCCAGCATAGATTTTGCCTCAGCATCCAGAGATGAACTCATTTTAGTGTCATGACGCAAGACATTTTTGATGACGCAATCAGATTGGATTTTGAAACCTCTCATGCATCTGAAATATACTAAAAAATTTACTTATCCTTTACAGGAAGATTATGACTTCCCAATTCCATATCTAAAGACACCTAACATACCTGTGTCAACAAATGAACAAATTTCTGACAAGACTCCTGCTCCTACGTTCACTGAACTGATTGATTTATCTAAGGTTCTGATTGATCTAATACCGTATATACCAGATTGTCCTATATACAAAAGGACTATTCATAATAAACTCATGGATAAACAAAAAAGTCATCTTAAACTATTACAAGTGGGTAGTAAAGCATGGAAAGAGCATATATGACAACTCAAATACAAGAAAGAATCAGAATTACGAATTAAAAAAGAAGGTTCTGATCGAAAAGAAAAGGCGAAATCTTGGAACATGTCTGTTGATGTGATAGATCAACGCCTTCTATTGGCCGCCCAACTTACCACTTTACAAGATCTACATGTCAATAAAGCATTAATAGAACAAGAAATTTTAAAGATTCCTCTAACTTCTAATACTAACAAGAAGAAAGTTAACAAACTCGTAGACAAGATCAGAAATCTGTTACCACTGATTGATGAAATTTTATCCTCATTACCATCATTAAAAGGCACACCATGCTACATCTCAGAAGAAGACCGTGCCTTAGAACTACATCCTAATAAACGAACGGTCAATACTAACCGCAACTTGGATCTACCATTATTATTCACCCCGAAAAATGTGTTTGCATAAGAGATTTACCTGAATCCAGGCTCGATACATCTTCAACCTATATCAGTTAATTTAGTTTTTTAAAATTTTATTTTTTATATAGTTATATTGTTATTATTACATTTATCAAAAATAGGATACAGATAGTTTATATTTCTCAATTTAGAGATTTTAGCATCGTTAAAATTTTATATATATTAGATATTTGTCAGTTTTTTTAGGAATTTATTTTTTTCCTTTTCAGTTCCCCTTTTTTTTCTAAACAACTCAAAATAGTGTGAATCATTCCTTCTCTTACAGTATTCACAGAAGGCAACCTTTTAGGTTGAAAGGAAAATACGGGTCGTTTGATCTGGTTCAGTTGTTTTTATTTCCTTTTTTTACTATCTCTATTCGGTTGGGTTGTAAGATAGTTTTTATTATTATTCTAGTTAGGACTCGCTTCAGTGGGTGATGATTCGACATTGTGTTATTTTATATTTTTTTAGCTTTAATTATTATCAATGTTTTCTCCTAACTAACCTTAAAATAAATAAATAAATAAATAAATCTTTGTAACAGTTACTTAAGCTGTATTTACTCTGTGCGAAACAATGAATTAACATTATTAATCATCATAACTGATTATTTTGTAACATTCTATAGCTTTCTACATATATCTTAAAAGATAAATCAACCTAAAGATACCTGTCCTGCGGTCTTGACCAGTCTTTTGAAATTTTCTGGGAACCTAAACTTTTGTGTCGCAGTCGGTAGATTCGTTAAAGACTGAAAAGTGGTAAAGTTCGGTTTTAATCCAATCAGCCAATTCAAAATTAGATTGGTTTTCATGACCGAAATCTATTTTTTCTCGGTCTTTGGCTAATTTGGTCTCTGCTAACTTTTAGAAAAAGCAGAATAGAGACCAATTTTTGCCAATCCCACTGCGACACAAAAATTTTAGATGCAGATCAGAGATTTTTTCTATAAAGGCCGTACAGGACCGAAAGACCAGCTGAACATCTTTAAATCAAATCAGACATAATTTTACGACTTATACAATTTACTAGTCAATGATGACATGGACGATAATTCATTAGCATTAATACTTCATCACAACCATCATGATCAAGAATGCTTATTATAAATTTAATATATTGAAAGAATATGTGTGTTGACAAGATTGATCGTAACAAAACACATCTTGTGATATCTACATATAAAATGATTCATTTTTTACAAAAGCTTAATCACTAGCTAATCATTAAATAAAATACACATATCGATAGATAAATATAAAATAAACGTTTAGTATGAAAATTATTTTCATCTCTTACTAATTCTTCATTATTGTTTCCTGAGAGATGGTGAAAGAAGTCCTTGAATAACTGGAATTAATTTTAATGCGTTTTCCTATTTTTGATTGATTAAAAAAAAATAATTAATAAATAAAAATATCAACAACAAACATTCTTAACATTTTTTAATCAAATAAAAATAATTACCATTATTTTCACATGAATTAATACTTAATTCTTTAATATTTCGTTTAGTTCCTATTACGTTGGATCCATTAC
Organism: Oehlia diaphana; assembly: GCA_003833135.1. Lineage (NCBI taxonomy): Eukaryota > Fungi > Glomeromycota > Glomeromycetes > Glomerales > Glomeraceae > Oehlia > Oehlia diaphana. Next base: position 12,645 of record QZLH01002209.1, on the reverse strand, counting down.
TAATATAAGAATTGTATTTATTTATTAAAAAGGCATTCGTTGTTGAATTTAAGTTATAAATAATTTTAAAAAATATTATAATTTAAAATACCTTTCGATATCTATGTCAAATTCTATTTCATTTGAAATGTAATCTATAAAAAAGATAATTAATTTAATTATTCAAAGATGATTTTTAATAAAATAATATCGTACTGTACATACCATTTGATGAAAAATTGATAGATGAACATTTAGAAATGTAAGAATTTAATGATCTACTTATATAAATAGATTTTGGATGAGGTTTTTTGGCAAACTTGGGACCAAGTTTCTTTGATTTAATTAAATTTTTCCTTTTTAATTCAGCATGAGTAAAATACTTAGCATGATCTTCAATCCATGAATTACAAATATTACAAATTTCGAATATAGAAGGTCTTTTTGTGGGATCAGAATCCCAACAACTTTTCATTAAATTAGTATAACATTCTGGTGTATCTTCTGTAATTTCAGGTCGTGCGCCATCAAGAATATTAAAAATAAGACTATGATCATGTTCAACGTCAGTAAAAGGCTTACAACCTGTCGTAAGTTCCCACATGATCATACCCAGACTATAAATATCAGATTCTTTAGAAAACGCAGACCCTTTAAATATTTCTGGTGCAATATAAGGTACTACTCCATATATTTCATTATCCGATAAGGTACCATTTGCATGTCGTGATAATCCTAGATCTCCGATTTTACAAGTTTCGTAATAAGATGGTATATCTACCAATATATTACCACTATGTAAATCTCGATGTATAAAATTTGTCCGATGAATATTCTGAAGTCTTTTAAAATAAAAACAATTAATAAATCAGTATAATAAATTTAATCATTTACTAATACATTTTTTAAATTATAAATACCCAAGTGAAATATCATATAAGATTGATATTTTTTGTTCCCAATTAATTTCTGTAAATTTCTTTTGTAAATATTTATGTAAATCTCCTTCCGATGCATATTGCATAACTAACATATAACCATCCCATTTGGGATCTTTTGTAAAACCAAAAGTTCTAGTAATATTATAACTAAAACGGTCATAACAATGGTGATTCGACCTTAACTATAAATTTCAAGATTTTAATAATATGAATAATAATAATAATAATAATATGAATTATTAAAAATATTTACCTCATTTAAAAAATATTTGTTAACATATTGAGGGTTTTTAAATCTTTTTAAAATGACAACTCTATTTCTCGTATCATACATATCTGCTTCATCATATTTTGAACAATCTAGCAAAGTTGCCTGATATACGATACTAAATCCTCCTTCTGATATTTCTTTTACATTTGTAAATTGAGAATATGGTATATATTTCATAAATTTTCCTGATCCAATTTTATCACTTAAAGCATTATAACATATTTTATATGGAATGTAATATTTATCAATACATTTTAAGTTGTTAACAACTTTAGATATATTCAATTGATCATGTCTTATATTGAAAAGAAAATCATCTAAAACACTATTCCCACTATAAATATTAATAATCTTAGTGATATCTAAAATAATGGTTGATACTCTCTTGCATTTTTTACATTGAGATTGATTTGTAATTCCAAAAATAATATTTGTAGTTAAACAATATCTACATCCGATAAAAAATATGAAACAATTCTTACAATACTTTTGACAATCTGATGTAACTACTAATTTTTCATTACAATAACAAAAAGGTGTATTTTCCCACCATGGTAAACAAATAATTTCAATAATATTTTTATTAAAGGTCGATTCTATACGTCCAAGATGAAATAGATAACAATCTGAACATAATTTAAATTCATCTATAATATCATCGTCTATTCCTTTATATAATAATTTACCACATAGTTTACAATATTTTTCACTTTTGAACACGTTTTTGTATATAAAAGATTCCAATTGTCGATAAATATAAGTATTATATCCAATTATTTGTTTAAAACATAATATTGTCAAGCAATTTCTACAGCATTCTTGAATATTTTCTGGTATTTTTGTTCTATTTATTTCATGCTTACTACATTCTAATTCCTTTGTTAATAAATATACGTCCAAATATAAATTGTTATCGGTTATATTAGTTAAATAACACGATAAACATTTTTTGCAATATTTTTGATCATAAATAATCGTTTGTGTATATTCTTCTCCACAATTAATACAATTTTTATCATCCTTAATAAATGAAACAAAAAAAATCGGTACAGGGCTTGATTTTAATTTTGGAGTTGGGTCAAAAGAACTTTCATCAATTGTATTAATAAGTTTAATAAGTTCCATTTAAGTAAAATAAATAATTTATTATTTTTAACAAATCAAAAAATTAAATTGTATCAATTTAAATATCAGATAAAAAAAAAATAAAAAAATTAATTAGCTGATCACGATAATTACTGTATCTGGTATGTAATTGTTATTGTCCCCTGATCGCCACCATTTATGGGTAATAAATTACGCCATATTCCGATTTACGGAAAATTAATTTTTAGATCGAAGGTTCTGGTATATTCTACGAATATCGATATTTAAATATTATAAATATTATGCAAATTAGCTGATCACGATAATTACTATATCTGGTATGTAGTTACAGTATTATTGTCCCCTGATCGCCACACCATTTTGGGTAACAATTTACGCCATATTCCGATTTATACCGAAGGTTCTGGTTTGTTCTACGAATATTGATAATTAATATATATATATATTTTTTTTTTTAATATAATAGATTTTTTTTACAAACAAAAATAAACAGGTTGCACAGACACAAAGAAATTATTATGTAATATCAACGACTAAAAAGCAGAAATTGTTTAGTTACATTTTTTTTTGAATCAATAAAAATTACATTTTTTTTTAAAATAAAATTTTAATAATTTTAATGTTTAAATCATAATTAGTAAAAATTTATATTATTGATAAATTAACAAGATATTGTTCAACCCGTAGGGTGGTTGCCGGTAGGCGTGATTGATATATTTATTACCTTACCATTAAATAATCAATAACTGTCTTATTATGCCTAATTTTTAACAATTTTTATATAAAAAGCCTATTTTTTTAAAATATTATTTTTATACATAACTGATATTTTTACAACACCATTTTTACTGACAAAAATAACGGTCTACCAAGATCGGTTTCATAATAATTTATTTTATTTATTATGTTTTCTATATGATAAAAACTTTATTCCGTTTTTTTATTCCATGTTATTTCCATAAATGTATCATACTCACGGAATTTAGTCGGAAATTAGTATTTAATTTGGTTGCTTTTGACTTATGATGATTATTTTGGCCCCCCAAAAAAAGTACAATCGCCGGTGCGATCTTCAAAATAGCAATTAGAATTTCAAATTCGTGCAACATTAAACATCTTAACCAATCATAATTTAATTTTGATCACGTGACAACGAACGAAAAATTCTTTAAAGATATAAAAGGAAATATGTACTACATTTCTTCTATTTAAATTAAAATCTAGATACTTACAAGATATTCAAATTAGTTTATTGATCTTTATTGATTAAATTTTAATAAAACATAAAGACTTAAAACTTCAACTCATAAAACTTTAAACTAAAGGAAACTAGAGTACTTACATTTTCTTGTTCTAAAGAAATTCGCAGTGTTAACTATGAACTTTACAAAGAATTCGCAAGAGATCATGAAAATTCGTGAAAATTCGTTTAGTTAGAACACTTCTTTTTGTAAATTCGAAGGAATAAAACTGCTTTATACCTACAAAACTTAAACTTTAGTAAATAGAGGGCTTATATTTATAACTGTAAAAGAAATTCGCAGTGTTTGTTGTGAGTTTTAAGAAAGTTCACAAAAATTCGAAAAAGTAGAGAAATTTTTATTACGACACCACATGATTAAAGGTCGTACCATTTTGAAAACGGCGATCAATTATTTATAAAAATTATCAATTGTAACAAAATAAAATAATAAAACGGGAAAAAAGAAAATAGGAGGAGGAAAAAGAAAAAGAAAAGTTAAAGTAAATTAACATACCATCAATAACGAAGAAATCTTCCTCGGTTAGCTAACGCTAACGTCCGTATCGATCAATAAGTCACATGTTATTTTCACATACTTGTTTAGTTTATACTTTTTGAGTTTATATACTATACAGTTTCCAGTTTATATATGATTATTAGATATGATATATGATCATAATAAAACTCATCTAGTCATTTTGTGTATGTTATTTTTAAAAGTCATCTTGAATACTCTATTAATAATAATCAAAAAAAAAAAAAACTTTTTCTTGATATAAGAATAAACTCTGGTAAAATAGGGGTAGCTTTTCAAGTATTTTAAATTCAAATAACTCTTTCCTAATAATTTTTTTTTTTACAATTCTTTACTTCTAAAAATTCTATTACTTTTCTTCTTTTTCTTAAGATACCTTTATTCTCATTACCTGAAGAGAATTTTAATGATATACTCTCTTTTCTTAATAGAAATACCTTACATAAATGTCTATTTGTAAATAGATATTTTTGTAAACTTTCTATTCCTATAAATTTGGAGAAATCCTTTTGGAAATTATGTATTAATGGGTTGTTAATAAATACTTTACTAAAGTGTCTTAATGAAGATGAAATTTCTTCATTAATCCCTTATGGAATAAATATTAATCATCAGACTACTCTATTTGAATATGAAACATTTGTAAGAAAATTTGATCATTGTTATTGTGTAGCAAGCATACTAAATTGGCTTAAACTTAAACCTCCTATGGTTGATCAATACTTTATAATTCAAAAGTTGATTGATGATATATATCATATGCTTATGAGAGCAAGATCAAACATGAAAGAATTTGTCATTTTCCTGGATCAAGGAAGCTATGAACTACCAGATATTTCCAATTTTACGACTTTATAGTTCAGCTAAAATATTTAAAAGTGGAAATAATGCATGATATAAGATGGCAGAATACTATTAAAATTTTAAGCATATTGTCTAAAGTCTGTCTCCAACTTATGAATATTTGGAAGAAATCATCATATACATTTCTAAATTTCGATCAAAAACTTTAACGAGTTTAATATTTAACGAAGTCAATTTTAAAAAATTGATTATTTATTGATATCAAATTAAAACATTTAGAATGTCTTGAAATTATTTAGTGTAATAATTTTACAGTAAAACATTGTGAAGATTTATCAAAGAAAGAATTTAAATGATTAAAATGGGTTCATGATGAAACTGACAAAGATCTATTACAAATTATTGTAATGATAAATTCACTTTGTAGTGAAACATTGATCAAATTATCTTCAAACGTTACTACTTTTGAAACAATTAAAATAATAAGAAATTCTTGTCCAGATAATAATATTTTAGAAGTTATAAACTTATCAGAAATATTTTGTCATTAAATAATTCCATTAAATTTGTGAATTAAGATCATTAAAAAATTTTAGATATAAAAGTTGGAATTAAAGTTTATAATCAAGATTTATTTAAATTATTATGAGATTATTTAACATCTGTTGAACATTTATCATTTAATTTTGAATTTTTGATTTATGTAGATTTGATTTACTTAGATATTTTGAAAATTTTACTAATAATTGTAAAGCAAATTTAAAAAAATTATCTATTAGTCTTTATAGTAAAAAATCCTTTAAGAAAAAATATTTTAAAATGTATAGATAATTATCAAAGAGTTCATAATTCTTTAAAGATATTGGAATTTAAACAATATGAAATTAATTGGTCAAATGAAGAAAGGGAAATTGTTAAGTCATTAGAAAATCGAGGTATTTGTCTTAAGTGTTTAGAAGATATTAAAAATTATTAAAAGATTTTTAGGTTTACTGTGAGTTACACACAGTAATTGAAATGAGCTTTTCAAATAAGACGGATGGTACCATATTATGCTTTATTCTGTATAAAAATTTCTATTAAAGTATATAACTGGACTGAATACAGTATCAGACATTTATTACAAATGATAAATATATTTTATGAAATTTCAAATCGGCCAAATAAATTGTTAGTATCACAATAATTCTAATAATTCTAAGTATAACGCTAGTATAACTGTCGAAACCAAAACATTATTTTATTCCTAAACTATAGAACCGTAATCAGGAATATATGATATATGGAAAATTTCTCTTATTGCCGTTTTCAAAAATCATAAAACTTTTTTTTTTATGCTAAAAATCTTATTACGTCTGTAAAAAAATAGTATCACGTGATTAGTGACCATTTGGTTAACCGGATTTACACATGATCTGCACACATGATTAAAAAAAAGCTATTTTACCTGTGAAAGTATTGTTATACAAATTTATATTAACTAAATTCACGCTACACTAGAATAAATTTTTATTAGCAAGAAAATGTTATAAAGTTATTTTTATGTACTTTTAATTTTATTATTTATTATAATAAATTATTAAGATACTACATTTTACTTACTTTCGCTATAATAGATCATGTATTTTTATTTGTAAATATACTGTAATTAATGTTAAATAGTTTATTCTTATACATTACAAATATGAAATATTATTAAACATCATGATATGTCAAAAAGAAAGAAGAGTTTCCTTTTTTCTGATTTAATATGTAAACCCTCTTTTTTTTTATTAAAAATTAGAAATTACCTTCCATTTTTGATCTAAATTGTTTTTTTTTTCTTTTTTCGTAAGAATGAAGTTTTCTTGAAAAAATTCAAAAAAGAAAATGGAAATCATTTTCCACTTTTTGATCTAACTCTTTTCGTGAGGATAAATTCACTTCACATAACTGATAATAAAAATGGAAACTACTAACATATCTTTTATACAAAGTAGCAAATCTTAAAGAGATCTGGGTAATAATACGATACATTTTAACAGAAGAAAATAGTTTTAACATATTTATTGCAATAGTTTCCTTTGAATTATCAATTCGATACAAAATTTGTATAATAGTTAGATTTATTATAAATAATCGGAAAAACAAACCTCAACTACAATTAATTTTTAATTGTCTATGATTAATATTTTATCTTAAATATGAATATGATTATTTTTTATAAGTAATTAAATTTATTTAAGTAAAATGATATATTTATTTAAAAAAATTGGTCAACGTGAGACGTCAAAATGATCGTACAGACTCGTACTACATGATGATCTAATACTTTAATTTTCTTAACGAAAAGAACTTAACTATGAATTACGTTATTATTTTTTTTTTTTTAATTGGCCATAATTAATTCTTTTTATTTTTTTTAATTTAATTATTTTATTTTTGATTTTTTAACAAATTAATCAAATAAGTAGTATATTTAATTAATAAGCATGAAAATTTTGTTACCTAGAAACGTAAGAAACGCTAGAATTGTCATATTGTAAAATAATCCGATAGTATTTGATAATTATTTAAATGTTTTTATATTTAATTAAATTATTTAATTCGTTATTTTAATATTATTATTAATAAATTTATTTATTCATTAAAAAAAAATTTTTTTAATTAATTAAAATCAATTACATAATAATTAAGATTTCTACTAATTATTATATTTAATATTACATTAAAATTAAAACTATCAAAGAAGAAAAATATGCAAATATAAAAAGAAAAATTTCAGAAATATTTTTTTTTATTTTATTATTTATTTATTTTCTTGAAAAAAAAAAAAAATCGATTTTTTTTTTTAATTTTGAAAAAAGTAAAAAAAACCAAATTTTATTTATTTGGAATAAAAAATCGACGTAACGAACTTAACTACTAAAAAAGATACCATTATCGAATAATAAGAAATCAAATCCATTTTATATTCATATCATTATAAAAAAAAAATTCAAAGAATTCTTTTTAATCTAAAAAAGAAAAACTATACTATTTAAAATCGCCTTTTTTTTATTTCAAAACTAATTATTTATTTATAATTATATACTAATAATAATTATAAACTAAAATCAATTATAAAAAACATAGCTGCTGTAATTAAGTTGAACAAAAATGGATAAACTTATTTGTAACAACATGTTACGCGTCTTATTTGTAATAACATCAATTTTATCCAATCAAAATTTAAGATCAGGTGTAACGTAAACTAATTAGCAAATCAAAACGAAAGATCAGTCGTGTAACTAAAACCAAGAAAACGCTTATAACTTAAAGTTTTGTCTATGAAACTGACTTTAGTACATTAAGTAAAAGTTTTTCAAATAAAATTTTGCATATAGGGATCATATTTATACTTTTTAAAATATAAATTATTATTAAAAAACAAAAAAAGGATGTTACAAATAAGACATGTAACAGGTTGTTACAAATACATTTTTTCTTATAAAATAATTGACTCCGGAATAGAAAGAATCAAATTTCCCTTTATAATATTGTTATATTATTACCATTAAAAAATTAAGTTTTGTTGTAAAAAATTAACTAAACAAAAAAGTAGTGTCCCTTCTATTTCTTATTTTAAAATGAAATATCGAAAATCCAAAAATTTAAAATTTCAAGAAAAAAAGAAAAAACCGAAGTACAAATTTATATGACGTCTTATTGTGTTGTAAATTCGTTTCATACTAAACTTTCTGCATAGAAATCTTTTTTTCATTCTTTGATTCTACGTTATTTCGTTATTTATGAATGAGTATGATTATATAATTCTCTATCAAGGAAATTTATTTACACCAAGAAATTTCTGCGGAACGCCAATAATGACTCAAAAGTGTAAATCTAAGCCCCATATTTGTCACACAATATTCTATTTTTACCTTTTAACCTTTTTAGTAAATATTCTTGTCTATCGTAATACCATCATTATAATAATGATTTTCATTGTTCTATAAATAGCATTTTAATACTCCGAGAAAATAAGAAAAAAAAAGTATATATAGAGCGATGGAATTCAAAGAGGTTTTTCCCAACGAACAATTCATTAAAATAGATAAATAGATTCACATATAAAATCTCATATATTTTTCATCAAACATTATAATTATTTTGCATTTTTTTTTTTTTTTTTTGCATTTTCTTCACATACAAACCATAACTTAGAAAGCATAATCATTATAATCATTAGTAATTTTTTTTTCAATATATAAAAAATAGACAAATAGCAAATAGAATCAAATAAAAATTTCTAAAATGTTGTTAGATTCTCAATCAAACATTTTTACAAAATCAAATCTGGTCTATATACCATTATCAATAACGATCGCTCATACATTAAATTTCATCATTAATTCACCTTTATCAACATGGAAAGAATTTCCACCAAAATTACCTAATTCAGTTTATTCTTCGGTATTTTTTACCCCAATATTATTATTTATATCACTTACATTCGAACCAATTCAAACAAGGAAACGTTTTTACACATTATTATCTTTAGCACTTTTAGTTATTTCAATTCCAATAAGTTACCGGGAAAAAGGTTATCCTACTTCACTTCAAAATAATTTTGTAGCCATTACTATGTTTTTGGGTATAAAAATGTTATTATTCTTAAAATCTAATAGACAGTATTTAGATCAAAAAAGTTTGGATCAAAAGAAAGAATTTAAATCATACATTTCAACATTATTTAATTGGCGTCTTAATTCTTATATAATTCCTCCCGTATCAAAAAATTCAAATGAAAAAGAAAATCCCTCAATTATTAAATCACCCACAACTTCACAAATTAACAAAAAATTAATCAATCGTTCATTAATTGTCATTGCAAAATACTTAATATTTGAACTTTGTGTTTTTACACTTTTAATTTCACCCAATTGCAAAATAGAAATTCCAAAAAAAGCTTATCAAATTCGTTTACTAGAATTTTTTACCAGTGGAATTCCTCCTTTTACAATTTCTTCATTAAGATTTTATTTGAATTTCCTTGGAGTAATATATTTATGGCTTTCATTAAATTATGATATTACTACTATCATTGCCGCGATCGTCCTTCGTTTCATCTTTCATTCCACATCAGAGAAAAATGATCGCAAATCTATTTTAATTCAATATGGTATCCTTACTCCTTCTGTTTATGTTTCTATAAAGGAATGGCTTATTACATTCCTATTTAACACTAAACATTTATTTAGTGTACCATTTATTTCATCAAGTCCTCGTGAATTTTGGTCTACTCGTTGGCAATTATTACTTAATGAAAGTTTTAAAGAATTAGGTTATTTACCTGTTAAAAATTTATTTATTCCAATATTTTCAAGGAAAATTTCAAATATTATGGGTGTATTAGGTGCTTTTGGTGTTAGTGCTTTATTACATGAATATCTTATAATTGGAAATTTTAATATTTGGACAGGTGAACAATTCTTTTTCTTTATGGCTCATGGTGTAATATTTATCTTATGGGAAGCTATATTTAATAGTAAAAATAAGGATATGATTATTGAAAAATATTTAAAATGGTTCTTATTATTAATTATTAATTTGATATTACTTCCTGCACTTGTTGAACCTTCAATAAGAAATTTTAATTTTTCTGATGTTTCATCTATTTCAAAACATTTTCTTAAAGATTATATGTAATTTTTAAAATTATTTTCTTTTTACAAAATATTTGTAATTCATTCCTTTTTTTTAAAAAAAAAAATAAATAAAATTTATTACGGGTTTGATATAAACCGGGGTTTGATATAAACTTTGAATTAGACGTTAATAACGTGATATTCCTTGAAATTTGATTGGTCAATTTTATGATAAATTTATGTTTAAAGAAATCATTTTTCTTATAAATTGAGAATATTTATAATTTTCGAATTTTATTTATCATTGAATTAATGAGAACATATAAAATAATAATAAAAAGAATCCTGATCATGAAAGAAAACCCATGATAATGATGAGAGAAGAATATGAAATGATGGAAGAATCACACGAAAAAGATCATATATATATAAAAAAAAAGCGTAAAAAAAAAAAGCAAAGAAAAAATGAAAACCTATCTATTGTCCCAAAAATCCTATCTTAAATTATCCTAAAAAGAAAAATAAATAATGTAACGAAGAAAATAACGTATTTTAATAGACATGTGATAGAGTGGATTGCGTAAGCGTAAACAACGCTCGATTATAAAAAAATATCAATAAAATACGCAGTAAAGTATAAATTAAAAAAAATAAAATAAAATTTTTATACAAAAAACTCTATTAGACCGTATCAATAATATTTATCAATTATTATTTAACTTGATTTTAAGAAAAATTTAATCTTCTGCTGGCTTAATATCTTGAAGCCTAGTCAAATTGTCAGTTTGTAGATTTTCGACATAGGGTAAACATTGTTCTTAATTACTAATTTCGTCAAGTAGGAAAGAGGACTGAATCCCAAATACAGGAACAATTATTTTGCGATTTATCGCCGTTTTCAGATGATGTACGCAGTTAAATTTGAATAAAAAAAAAAGAAACTGAAAACCGGACGAAAACCGGACAATCACAAATAAACTGCGTACACCATTTTGAAAACGACAATAAATTCGCTCCTTAATGACCATTTTAAAATTGTCAACTATTTTCACAATAAGTGGTATTGATATTTATGTATTGAGCATCAAAAATTCAAAATTTGTTTTATCAACTGTTTTTATTGTAATATTATGTATCCTTTGATATTGACAATAATTAGCGTTAGATGTAATTTTACATTGCTAATATAAATTATACTATAATTAATTTTTTAAGTCCTTATATACCTTAAATATTTTCAGTATCATAATATTAGACAATTTCTGCTAAATATTATTCATTAAAACCATGTAATTATTGAAATTCAAATAAATTATTATAATAAATACAGTAAAAACATTAAAACTAATATCATAAAAGTAATAGATAATAACAACTATAATAATCATTAACTCCTTAATCCCGAATTACAAAAATTCTTAAAAAAGAGTTTTTTTTTTATTATTAACTAATTTTCTTATAATTCTTTTCTTTTGATCGAATCAATTTTAAAAGTTACCGTAATAGATTTTTTTAAAAAAAAAAAATTCTACAGAATCAGATACTGTAATAATTTTCATTGATAAAACGTATTGGTTATAATATACTAATTGTCTGAAGCGTAGCGTAAGACTATATGTTAGTCTCGATATCATGCAATGTCCGTATGTCACGCCACGTATATAACCAATGAAATTTTAGGATAAGGTGTAACAAATAAATGTGTAAATAAATAGTTTAAAATAGTTACACCACTAAAAGATTTGTTAATCGATTTATATATAAAAAAGGAAAAGTCCGAATGTAAGACATTAGAAAATATATTACATAATTAGTAAATAATTGGTAAATCAGAACTAAATATAGAGGATCGGCATCCCAAAAAGGAAATCACTCATAGACAAATCTTATATATATATTATAATATAATATATATATAATATAATATATATTGTTATATGTCAGTTCTTTATCGCTGGGTTATATAGCGATATATTACTTGTAATTATGATGAGCAGAAGGATCGGTAAGGTTGGAAATCGGACGGGATCGACGCTGATCTTATCTATAAATTATTAATTCAAACTAAATCCGATCAGATACGAATAAGGTATAGCTTCCACAACAGCCTATACGATCAGACGTAAATAAAGGATTTTCACTAAGCCAAAAATAAT
>QZLH01002206.1:0-16064 GCA_003833135.1 Oehlia diaphana | reverse complement strand
AAAAAAAAAAAAAAAACAAAAAAAAAAAAAAAAAAAAAAAAAAAAAAAAAAAAAAAATATTTTATTAAAAAAAAAAATAGTTTTTTTTGCGAACATTTCGCAAATCTGCAAATATCGCAAAGTACCGCAATTCAATTGCAAAATATTTGCAGTACTTTGCGATATTTGCAGATTTATGAAATATTTGCGGGATTGCGGATAATTGCAGATTTGCAGATTTGTGAATTTTTAGATTTAAAAATCCACAATGTTCTGCAATACTGTAAATCGCAATTATTCCGCAATTACATATTTGAGGCACTATTCTTATCTATATGTAAATTTCCTTTTTGGAATCTTGTATAACTTATTTATCCATTTATAATGAGAAATAAAATTGCCTTTTTGGATTGTATAAAATTATGCCAGTTCCATAAATGGAAACCAAAATTTAAAAAATCATGTAATACTGATAATGTTTACTACTGGTGATAAATAGCAAACTTCTAAATAAAAAATATATATAATATCAATTATTACAATTAATATTAAATATATTGTTCATAAAATCAGATAAATCAGCTAATAATATTTTTAAAATCGACATATAATTTGTATTTACTATTTTGATATTGACTGTAAATTATCAAATACTATTTACAGATCTTTATTTACTATTTTAATATTGATCATAAAATTTAAAGATACTGCCTAAAACTTAATAGTTTTTGAAACTGTCAAAATCAAAATTTGATAAAACTATTTCTGAAATTTTCTTATTTTCCAAAACTGGTAAAACTGGTAAAACTAATCTGAAACTAGTAAAATTAATCTGAAATTGGTAAAATTAATTTGAAATTGGTAAAATTAATTCAAAACTGGTAAAACTAATTTAAAACTGGTAAAAGTATTCTGAAACTGGTAAAACTAACCTGAAATTATAAAAGTAATCTGAAACTGGTAAAACTAATCTGAAACTGATAAAACTAATCTGAAACTGGTAAAACTAATCTGAAACTGGTAAAACTAATCCAAAATTTATAATGCCAAAATTATTGCTAAAAGTTTAAAATTTAACCGAAATTATTAATATAATTCTGGCCATTTTTAAAATGTAATTCTGGCCAAGAAAATAATTGATATTAAAATTTTCTTTTTTAGAATTTTGTGTAATAATTTTTCTAATTTTACTGGGAAATAAAATTTTCTTTTTAGTAGTATCATGTAATAAAATGTTATAATTTCAACCAATTTATAATTTTGGCCAAAATTAGTAAGTTTAGGCTAGTTTCAAAAGTTTTGGATTAATTTTAAAGATTTTAGACTAGTTATAGGAATTTTGGAATAGTTTTGGGAGTTTTAAAATAATTTTGGAGTTTCAAACTTGTTTTAGTTTCAGTTTTGATTTTAGAAACTGAAAAATAGTTTCAGGTAGCATCTTTACCATAAATTGTTATATACAATTCACAAATCATCATTTACTATTTTATATTAACTATAAATTGTCATATACAATTCACATGGATTTTTTGATTAATCGAAATGATATCATCTGACTAATTTGTGTAACAATAATTTTATATATATATATCCTTTTTTCTGCAAATTTTTTTTTTTGAACTTTATACAACTTTTATTACATACTTGTTTTACCACTTTAAAAACTAATAAACTAATAAACCAATAAATCATGTCTTCTTCTGCAAGCACTTCTACTGATCCTTTATTTGAAGAAGTAAAGGGATATAGTACAGAACAACTTATTACTTACTTGCAAACAAAGATCTTTAATTTACATACTTGTTTTACCACTTTAAAAACTAATAAACTAATAAACCAATAAATCATGTCTTCTTCTGCAAGCACTTCTACTGATCCTTTATTTGAAGAAGTAAAGGGATATAGTACAGAACAACTTATTACTTACTTGCAAACAAAGATCTTTAATTTTAAAGAGAATGACTTTACTATACTTCGTAATCAGCGTATTAATGGTCAAGCTATTGTTACTATGACCCAGAAAGAGTTTAGTAATCCTCCCTTTAATTTTATTTATGAATTAGCTAGGAATCTTAGCAATTTGATTGCTAGGTTAAACAACCAAAGTAAGTTCTATTATAACTTAGTTTAATATTTGTATACTGTATACATAATGTCTTTCTCTGTTATATTCACCAATAATACTGAACATACTTTTTTACCATTATTTTTTTAATGTATATATCACTATTTCCATTTTATTCAGAATCATATTTTGAAGAAAATAAAATATTAAAATATGAGAATTTCTATCTGAAGTTTTCCAATACACAAAATTCTGCCTCTCTGTATAAACTTTTGCATTATCAAAAAACATCAAACATTGGGAAATTGAGATGGAGATTGATTTAACATTGACAAAAATGATTGGTGATATTGCATTTAAGGAAATACATACCCCTCCTGAATAAGGATTCAAGGAAACTGAGGTAACTTCTGATATTCAATATCATTTGCTATATTTTAAAGATTATTGTTCCAGCTTACTACTATTTCAAGACTATAAATACAAAAAAAAAAAAATATTTTTAATATTTTTGACAATTTAGTCAATTCATCATTATATATTTGTAGATACATCATACAAATGTCTTGATTAATTTATTCTAACAATTGTTTTGTGTAGAAGTTGTAAAAAAAATCAATAAATATATAGGTAGCTTAGAGTCAAATATTAAGCCACTCCAATTTAATAGTTTGTTTAATGTCCTGACTTTATATAAAAATTGAGGGGGGGGGAGAGAGGGTCAAATTAAGTAAACATTTGAAAATAAACATATAAATTAATTGAGTAATTTAATAAATTTATTTAATTTTTTTTATCTAATTTCTAACTTTAATCCTTCCTCTTGTTGGCCAATTGTAACCTTTAGCAGGATTATATATTTAAAAATTTTTTTCATTTAGTTTTAACCATTTAGTTCGTTCAGACAATAAATCTTGAACTGCTTTAACTGAATTTTTCAGTTCTAACCCCAATTTCATGTTTTCTTGTGCTGCATTTCGAATTTCTTCTAATATATTCTTTTTTTTAAGTATATCTTCAAGAATATCATCCATTGGATCTCTTTGTAAAGATACTCCTTGTAAAGTCAAATTCAAAATAGACATTACACGTTCAGCTGGATTCATCCAAGAGTAATATGGAGCTGTCCTTATACTTGCTAAAAAATCAAAATTCCCTTGTAAAAAAAGACAAATTAATGCAATTTGTACTAATCTAAATGTATTTCTGTGATCAGGACCACTATCAGTATAAAGTAAAAATATTTCTGATATATTTTTATTATCATATTGTCGTAAAATAGTTTTATAAAATTCAGTAGAGTGACGAGCTGAACTAGGTTGAAATACTGTATTTTTATAAGAAACATAAACCTGTCCACTATAAAATGAATCAGATATACATATAGAAATATCACAAAAAAAGATTACAGGAGGAGTTAATGAAAATTTAGTAAAATCATGGTCAGAAGCTGTTAACTCCATATTTGCTGGTACTAACGAAGGTTTGTTTCTAACACCACTAGATGATGCAATTTCTTTACCAATTGGAACTTTGTGCTTATCATCTGTATAAATTAAAAAGCAGTACTTGCGATATTTGATAGCAAATAGTTGCATATATCTAAATAATGCAGCACAGTAATAAGCATCAATATGAAATTTAGATAGTTGGCGTGATTGCACCTTATATTTAATTTCAAATCTTCCAGTATATTTTGAGGCAGCATTTGTTGTAGCATTTCCTAGCCAAAATTGTAGTCAAATATATTCATTAGAAGGTATACAAATTTCTGAATTAAGTGGTGTTTCATATTTTTTTTCTAAACTTTCGATAATTATATTTTTGAGATCTGCAATAGACATTGCTATTGATAAATATAGTACTGATATGGAATGTCAATCATGTATGGCTGGGGTAATCTAATAAAAATAAAAAAAATTTAAAAAATGTTAAATTCAAATAAATTTATAAATGTAAAAGATAATTAAATAAATAAATAATAACTCACTTCATTAAAGTATTCACTTAATTCATTCCAAAATATATTGAATTTAATACTACAAAATCCATTGTTAATTCTCAAATCCATTACAATGTCTGCATCTTGTAAATTTAAAATCGTTCTCAATCTTTTTTGCATTTCTTTTGATAATTCATGAGGTGGTGTTGAATTATCTTCTGCTAAATCACTATACAAAAATTTCCATACACTTGATGCTATTTTAGCAACTAAAGAATACTATTAATAAAAAAATTTTTATTGTTAGATTAATATTAAAGTATAAAACATATAAAATCAAAAATTTAAATACCTTTTTAGAAATATTCTTTCTCATTTGACGTGTAAAATAATATAGTACCATTTTATTCGCTAATGCTAACATTTGCGCTTCCTGATTTTTGTCTTGTTCAGAAATTAAATCTGGGATTTTCCATATAAAATTTAAAGTTTCCAAATAGTTTCTATGATAATAACGATAAAGAGTAAATGTGCAATCTATATTTAATTCATTTATAAATTTGTATTGTGCTTTTTTACTTTGAGGTAAATAATTATCTAAGAAGTGTAATTTATAAAAATCTGAATTATGGAGAAGATCGAAAATATCTTTAAAATTTTTTTGTTTATTTCTAATTTCTAAAGTTATATTATCCAATAAATTTCATGTTAGCTCATTTCTTAAATGATTTAAAATCATTCTATCATTAACTGACTTTAAATAGGATATATATTTGCGAATAATTTGATATAATTCAAATACATTAGAAATAAAAGATTTCCAGTTTTTTTGACTTGTTCATGGTTGAATAACAAAGTGCTCAATTGCTTTCAAATAATCTTCTAACTTCTTCCGCTTAAGTTACTCTTTTTTATAATTTCCAGTGTAATAAAAAAGATTATAAGAAGATTTAATTTTATATTGTGAAAACAACAAAAAAATTTCTGAAATAAGACAACTTCGCAATTTTAATTTATTATGGTGTGGATCTATGTACCATAGAAGATCAGTTAAAGCTTTAATAAATTCACTTCCAATACTTTCATAACTTTTCCCATATCATCCTAATGATTTGTCTTTTAATAATCTAACCAAATCATTATAAAGTAAATCATATCACATCACAAAATTTCTTTTTTTAGGAAGTTTAGGAATTCTACTAGCTTCCATTATTTTATTTAACTCATTAATTTTCTGCCTATTCTATTTGTCTTCTTTTTCCAAATTTTCTTGCTCCTTTAATGTAAACCTGACTTGACATGGTTGAAACTTTTCACATATACCCAAATTTGCATTTAAATCATATTTAATATTAGTCCAATTTTTTGTTAATTCATTGTAAAATTGAACAATTACTGGTTGATCAAATATACTATAGCCTAAAACTTCAAATAATAAATCACTAAAAGTTTCTTTAGATTCCATTTCTACTGCATCTTCATTTAATAATTTCTTTTCCTTATAAATAGCAACTATGAACTACATTTTAAAGATAATTATCTAAAACTCAAAAAAGAGATCGATAAAATAATAAATTCAATTTCGTCTAATTTGGAAATAATACATTTTTTATAAATATTGTGCAGATCAGTGATATTATAAGTCACGTAACATATCATATGTTTGTTTATTTTTAAATTTTTTTCAAAAACGAGGGGGTAGGATACATTAAACAAACTATTAAATTGGAGTGGCCTAATTTATATATATTTAGAGATGGCAAAAGCTAATTGCAAGATCAAGTTTACCCTGATATCATAATTGGCCTTGATGAATTCTACTGTGAATTGACAGCAAAACTACCTGATTTATCAAAGGGTTTGGGTTGGAAAGTCATAAATGATTTAAGAGAAAATTCAAAAGTAATTGATGGAAAAGGTCAGCTAATAAAATATGCCAGGACATACTTTTTTATGGAAAAACCTCTAACAAATATTTTTTATGGATGTTTAACAGATGGAAAGTTTTGGCAATTTGTGAAAATAAAACTCCTCTCAGATGATTTTAATAACCTAAACTTCAACTTTGAGGAAAGTATTAAATATGAATGGAATGAAAAAATAGCCTCAATTATCGCTGGCATAATTTCTTGTTATCATAAAGACCTATTGATGAAAGCTTCTAGTAAAAAAAAAGAATCTTAAAATAATAATGAAACCTATTTTTATAGGAATAAGTTATCAATTTCTACTGAAAGTCTCTTGGCTTCTTTCATTGAGAAGGAAATCTATATGAGATTAATAAACTCTGAAAAATACATCCATGTGCAGATTATATCTCATCTTGGAACTGGAAGAAATTGTTTAGTTTTTTTGGTATAAGTACGTGATTATGGAATAAAGAATGCCATTTTAAAGGTAAATTAATTTCTGAAAATATTTCATATTGTAGATATAATAAATTTACCATATCAATCATTTTTTTTATCTGAAGATTAAAATCGTAAAGACATTAAATTCAATCAAGTTTACTATGAAATATCAGCATTACATGTACTAAGTGATCTTTCTTGTATTCCTAAGATTCTTTTAAAAGGTTATACAGTAGGAGAATCTCAAACTTTACTAACTGATTTTGCAAGACAACCTCTGGAATTATGGATTTCTGATAATGGTAGTATAGATGATTATACAATTTTTCAAATAATTTTAGATTTATTATCATGCTTGAAGAAGATACATGCTCATAGTTATACATATGGAGATATGGCCATATAAAATATTATATAGAGAAATAGCCATTTTTATCTTATTGATTTTAGCCTTGCAACTTTGTTGCAACTTCACTCTGATCCACGTCAAGCAATTATTCAGGACTACAGCAGATTATGTCAAATCATTAGAACTATTAAGTTTGAAAAGAAAATGACGTTATCAGAGTTAATATATAATTTGGAAGGAGAGTTAAAATTATTTGTTATACTTGTCAAAAATGCAAGTAAGTGGAAGATAACTGATGAAAGGATATAGTTAGAAAAATTTGGTATTATAGTTAAACAAACTTTTAGGAAGGCATTGAAAAAAGTATAAAAAATATTAATAATTTGTGATAAGTTTTTAAAAATCTCTCCTGCTATCAAAGTTGACAAAAATGAAAATAACTCTTTATCATCTAATAAAAGATCAGAAGCTTATCAATATTTTACTTTTAAATCTCTATGGCAAATTTATTTTTAATTTTTAATGACTTAATAAATAAGACAGACTAGAATAGTAGTTATATTTCAAATATATATAATAAAACATTTGCATATTCTTCCTATATTGAGTTTTTTTTATTCTATGTACGTTAAGTAATATAAATTGATCGCTATACTAGTTTACTACTTCTAAGAAGATTTCAAATAAAAAAACTTAGGATTAATTTGCTGATTATTGCGTCATGTAATTAATTCATTTTTCTGCATAATTTTAACACTGTATCTATCAAATATTTGGCTGTTTTAGAAAATAAACAGATCCCATGCTTACATTAAAAAAATGTAGGTTTCAGAAGATAAATTTAACTGGATGCTGATTACGGAATAGATTCTGCCATTAGAAAATAATGTTTTACATGTGATTTATTATAGGTATAAACTAATCAATTGTAAATAAAATTTTTCTAATAGGACTTCTATTTTTTAACTCATGTATGTGAATACAATTCCTGCTAAATGTGTCTGTTACTAATAAACTATTTTTTCATAGGCCTAGAAAAGAAATAAGTCTAACTATTTTCCTTCACTTTACCACAATATATTGCATAATATGATTAATTCATACTTCTGTAGAGTTCAAACACATGGTAGAGTCTAGACCCTGTAATTAACATCTGGTTAAATTTATCTTTCAACACCTACATTTTTTCTGATATAAGCATAGGATTTGTATCAGATTAAATTTATCTTCTGAAATAGCCAAATATCTGATGAATATAATGTCAAAATTATACAGAAAAATAAATTAATTACATGACACAATAGTCAGCAAATTAGTCCTAATTTTTTTATTCAAAATCTTCTTAAAAGTAGCAAACTAGTATAGCGATCAATTTATATTATTTAATGTATATAGAGTAAAAAAAAATTCAATATAGAAAGAATATAAGAATATGCAAATGCTTTATTATATATATTTGAAATATAACTACTATTCTAATCTGTCTTATTTATTAAATCATTAAAAATTAATAATAAATTTGCTATAAAGATTTAAAAGTAAAATATTGATAAGCTTTTGATCTTTTATTAGATGATAAAGAGCTATTTTCATTTTCGTCAACTTTGATAGCAGGAGAGATTTTTAAAGACTTATTACGAATTATTAATATTTTTTTATACTTTCTTCAATACTTTTCTAGAAATTTGTTTAATTATAGTACCAAATTTTTCTAATCACATCCTTTTATCAGTTATTTTCCATTTACTTGTATTTTTAACAAGTATAACAAATGATTTTAATTCTCCCTCCAAATTATATATTAACTCTGATAACGTTATTTTCTTTTCAAATTTAATAGTTCTAATAATTTGGCACAATCTGCTGTAGTTCTAAATAATTGTTTAACGTGAATTGAAATAAAATTCATCATGATGTTGGACCAACTGAAACCTTATGTTTACTAAATAGCAATATTTAATTATATTTATTAAGCAATAAATACTTAATATATTAAATAGGTATTAAATTTTAATATTTATTAACTATTATTTTGATGATTGCATCCTACTGGGTGGATATGGATATAACTTATGATAATTTGTTTATATGGTATATAAATTATATATTAATATAATACATATAAATCATTAAAAAAAAAAAAAAAAATATTTATTAACCATTTAATTTTTTAAGCATTTTACTAGTATTTTAAGTAAATATTTAAATGCATTTTACCAACATACCTTATATTTAATAAGTACTAATAATAAATATTAATAAATTATTTTAACCAACATTGTGATGTTGCAACTAGAGCTCCAAACAGGTCAAGTTAGATCAGGTCAACTGGCTAACTTGACTTGAAACTTTTTTTCAGGTCGAATCAGATTAGATGACCTGCACTAAATTGCATTAAACTGATCTGACTTGTTTAACCTAAATAGATCAGGTCAGTTGGTTAACCAATTTTTTCAGAATAAATAATTATTCATAAATAAATGCCAAATTGGCTTTTATTCATAAATAAAAGTGAATAAAATACCAAAAACTGGTATTTTTAATAAATAAAGTTAAAAAATGTTAGAACAGCATTTTTTTCATAAAATAATAAAAATGTCATAAGCTGATATTTATTATAAATAAAAGTGAAAAATACCAGAATGGTATTTTTTTTCATAAGTAAATATGAAAAAATGCCATAAACCAGCATTTTTCATAAATAGAAGTAAAAAATACCAGAATGGTGTTTTTTTCATAAGTAAATATAAAAAATGCTATAAATCAGCATTTTTTATAAAAAAAAATGAAAAAACACCAGAATGGCATTTTTTTTTATAAGTAAATATGAAAAATGCCATAAACTAGCATTTTTTATAAATAAAAGTGAAAAACTGCATTTTTTGTTTTTAGGTTAACAGGTCAACCAGATTAGGTTGAAGCTTTAATCTGACCTGGTACTAGGTCATAGATTTAATAACCTGTCCTGATTATTTCAGATCAACCTGATCAGATCACCTGAAATCACCTGAAATCACCTGACCTGTTTGGAGTACTA
Organism: Oehlia diaphana; assembly: GCA_003833135.1. Taxonomy (NCBI): domain Eukaryota; kingdom Fungi; phylum Glomeromycota; class Glomeromycetes; order Glomerales; family Glomeraceae; genus Oehlia; species Oehlia diaphana. Next base: position 6,341 of record QZLH01002206.1, on the reverse strand, counting down.
GTTGTAACAAAGTTGCAAATATACTTCTCTGCAAATTAATTACAGTTTTAGTATTATATCTGTAAAAATCTGCCATAATTAATTTTGTTAGAGAAATTTTTTTAACGTAATACATATTGCATTATTATAATTTTAGTCTGAAACGTAAAGTAGGAAGGAAAATGGGTTTTGAATTTTTTATATAAGAATGTATATAAGTATATTAACATTTTTCAATTCTTTTTTTGCAAGGTTTGGCCTAAAATTTTTGAATTTGACTAATTTTTAATATTAGCGAAAAATAAGATGGATTTATTATTTTATTATGTTAAGTTTTTCATAATTGTTTGTTTATCAAATAAATTACATCTGAAAATAAATTACTCTGTAAAAATACATTTCATCTGTCAAACTGCATTACGTCAATAAAAATAATTATGATTACGTCAATTCAGATTTGATATCTGTATCATAATATTTCAGCATTTTAAGCTTGAATTCGTAGAGAAGTATAATTTTAAAAGATCTAAAAGTCAGATTACAAAAAAACAAAAAGGAACGCTAGAAAGTTTTTAATAATAAAAAAAACTACACCTAAAATTTTCTTTTTAAAAGTTTAAGATAGTTTTGTTCTTACAAAAAATAGGAGTATGCAACATTCTTAATAATATGTAATACTTTTAATAATATGTATGCTTCTAATAGTAAAAAATAACTTTCTTATAAGATCCTACAAAAAAATATAAAAAAATTTATTATCTTCACTGAAATTATTCAAAGTTTTCTTTAAATTACAAAAAAAAATAAAAAGAAACATTTAGTAACATTTTTAATAAAAAGTACGTAGAGTCTATTGCTCTTACTTAAAGTTTACCTTCTCAAGTAAATCTCAAAATTCAAAATATCAAACTACAAAAAAAAGCAGAATGTAATGTTAATAACATTTTAACAATAGAAAAAAATAACTTCTTCACTTAAAATTTAGAGGTTTATGTCTCATTCATATCATAGATGTTTAATAAATATTCTTAATATTTGATATTTGTTAACTATTAAGTAATAAAAGTAAATTTGTTTAAATATTTTAGGAAAAAAAAATTCCATCCATTAAATCCATAAATTTATTATATTCAGATGAAATCTGGCAGATATTTGGATGAATCTGTAGATTTGTGACAGATATTCAGATTCACAGATCATAATACTACCAAAGGGAATTTTACCATACTACCCTCAGATGCATTTACTGATTTCTGATCCATTTTGCAAGATCAGTAATTATATCATATTTTATAGTAAATATTGAAATATTGATTTTTTTTTATTTTTGCAAAGTACACGTAGTTTTCTTATACTCAAATAATTAAAACTAAATGTCTAATTTACATAGAATTCTAAATGGGTTAGGTCAAGTCAGATCAGGTTATGTTAGGTTATTTATTTAATCTGACCTGAACTGAAACCTGAAAATTTTCAGGATTTTTATTAAAATATCAAAAAAAAATGATGCAAAACATTTTTTCTTGAAATATTGCAATTCACTTTTTTATATCAAAATCATATAAAAAGGTAAATCACAATACTGCAACTAACTTTTTATATATAAAATCAATATAAAAATATAAATTCTGATACTACAATTTACTTTTTATATATAAATTAATATAAAAATATGAATTCTAATACCGCAATTTATTTTTTACATATAGAATTAATATAAAAATATGAATTCTGATACTGCAATTTACTTTTTATATATAAAATCAATATAAAAATGTGAATTCTGATATCACAACTTATTTTTATTATATAAATCAATATAAAAGTAGATTATGATACTATAATTTACTTATATAAAATCATAGTTTCAGTTAATAAGTTTATTCAGGTTATATTGATGTTACAACCTGAACTGATGCTGAATTGCAATTGCTAAACCTAACCTGATAAATTCAGGTCAACCTGTCAGGTTATTTGAAATTGGCCAACCTGTTCAGAATTCTATATGGAAGAATTATTGGTGCTAATTTATTACAAGTAGAAAAAAGTCTAACAACAAATAATTATCTTAAATCTTTTAACAGTGAATTAAAAGTTTGCTAATTACAGAAATATCAAAAAAATAGCCATCTTTTATGATTTGACATTTTAAGTGTAATTGTCTAGAATATAGCAAAGAACTATTTATTGTATCCCTATAAAAAATATATATACGGTTAGTATACTGTATTTTCGTATTTTGCGAACAGTATATTTATAGTATTATTACCGTATGATTACAGTATTTTCACATACTGTATATATTCGGTATTCTGCACACCGTATCATATATACGGTTTGCGTACAGTATATTTTTCCAGTTTTACCCGTATGTTTTATACTTGTAAACAGTAGAAAACCCGTATGTTTTATACTAATAAACAGTATATTGTTTTATATTTTATATTGCGAACAGTATACTTTTCCAGGATAAACCGTATATTTTATACTGATAAACAGTACTTTTTTCCAGTTTAAACTGCATATTTTGTACTGATAAATAGTATATATTATTCAATTAAATCGTATATTTTATATTTGCAAACAGAATTTAAAATGCATTTATAATCAATAAAATTTTTATTAAATAATATTAAATATACAAATATTTTTTATAAATAATATAAATAAAAAACTAGTATAAAATAATATACTATTTGTAAAAAAAATAATATTAGCAAAATATAAACAAAAAAAAAAGAATTTAATTAGTAATATTATCATTATTTTAAATATAAAAAAGGAATAATAAAAGGTTAGTAAAAAAAAAGAAACTTAATTAGTAATATTGTCATTATTTTAAATATAAAAAAAGAAATAATAAAAAGTTAGTAATATTATTAATATATTAGTTAGACATAAAAAAGTAATAAAACGATAGTAGTAATGTTAGTAATATATTAAAAAAATTAAATAAAATACATAAAAGTAAAAAAAAATATAATTAATATATGTTAACATATAATATTAATATAAAAATAAAAACATAAAAAGGTGTACATATAGTTGTTTAATTAATATTGTTAAAATTCACCATTACAATTCCAGAGAGATATTAGCGAAAGTAATTGTTAATTGATATACGTGCGTATCACGTTTTGTATAATTAGTAGTTTAGTACAAATATATGTAGTGTACAAACTTTATGAAATAAATTTGTAACATCCGTAGCACTTGTATATTATCAAAATAAGTTTTTTATTTAATTTTTATTATTATATGTTAAAATAGTTTTGGTATTCATTTTTATTGTCTTTTTTTTTTTCTAAAAAAAAAGAAGAGAAAAGAATATTTTTGAAAAAATAAACAAAAAATAAACAATAACGTGTTATTAATGCATGTGATCAGCGATCAGCTGAATTTTAATTGGTTAAATATAGAAATGCGAAAATTAAAAAGCAGAAGTATTTTTTTAAAATTTAAATCATACAGATTGTTTTTAAAGTTTAATTAGTAATTTAAAAGTTCTTTTTTTTAATAAGAAAATTTGTAAAAATTTTTTTTAATACTGCTTAATTTTTAAATTAAAGCCTTAATACTAAATTAGCTAAATTAGAATTAAGAAAAATTTGTAAGAATTTTCTTTGATACTGCTTAATTTTTAAATTAAAGCCTTAATATTAAATTAGTTAATTTAACTATTAAGCAGTATTAAGAAAAATTCGCAAGAATTTTCCTTAATACTGCTTAATAGTTAAATTAGAATTAACATATGGGCTGATTTATGGAATTAAGTTTTTATATTCAAAAAACTAACTTTATTAAGCAAATGCAAATACAAGTTACATGAAAATGATAGATTCACACCAGCTGACATAAATAAAATTGATTTGATTATATTATTTTTTGATTTTTTTTAATAATATCATTAAAATTAAAAAATTTAAATATAATTGTCATGACAAAATATTGAATAACTTAACGTGTATCTGTGCTAGACGAATGAATTTATATTCATTAGAAAGAGGTAATCAAGAGCTATCTATAAACCAAATATCGCATGAATTGAATCACAAGTTGCTGAATAATTACGTTCAATGTATTTGTTTTTAACTTTTGACTTTGATCGTTAATATCTTCACATCTAGTAATTCAATTTGAATGATCTTTTTTCGTTCAGGTAGTTTAGGTTCTGGCCTTTCATATGAATATAAATATATGTGTTTAGCATGTATTTACGCCGAGATATTAACGATTTTGTTAATTGAATAAAACTCTGATACAAAAATTTTTAAAATTATAATTCTTACCAAAAGATGATCTTTACAGGTATTATTGAGCTCTTTTTACTTTACTTAACAAGGTTTTATTTGCTATTTCTGTTTTAAATTGAATAAATTAATAAAATCAATTTTAAAAAGTAATTAACAAGTAGAATAAAATCAGTATAGTAAAAAACAAAAAAAAACATCTCAAAAACTCTAAAGCATAACTCACATTTTTATTTTGTATATTTTTACTAAAAAAAAGAAGGAACTAAGGTTAAAAATAAATGAAAAAAGATTTTTCTTATTAATATAAATTATTAATATTTGTTTTCTTAATTACTAATAAAAAAACCTGCTATATATGCCTATAAACTTTTCTAAGTCACCTAACAAAAATCTGATTGAAAAGTGATTGAAAAGTGATTAAAAAAGAAAGTAGTTGCCATTGTTATTTTTGAATAAACGTTAAAAAATTTTTTTTTATTTTTTGATAGATTTAGATCATCTGATTATGTAACACATATAATTTAAGCTTGTGAAACATAATTCTTGTTAAAATGTGCAAATCTTTATGAAAATCTTAATTTTCTAATTCCACAAATTGGTGAATATAAGTAGTATTAAGAAAAATTCGCAAGAATTTTCCTTGATACTGCTTAATTTTTAAACTAAAGCCTTAATACTACTAAATTAGTTAAATTAGAATTAAGCAGTATTAAGAAAAATTCGCAAGAATTTTCCTTGATACTGCTTAATTTTTAAATTAAAGCCTTAATACTAAATTAGTTAAATTAGAATTAAGCAGTATTAAGAAAAATTCGCAAGAATTTTCCTTGATACTGCTTAATTTTTAAATTAAAGCCTTAATACTAAATTAGTTAAATTAGAATTAAGCAGTATTAAGAAAAATTCGCAAGAATTTTCCTTGATACTGCTTAATTTTTAAATTAAAACCTTAATACTAAATAGTTAAATTAGAATTAAGCAGTATTAAGAAAAATTCATGAGAATTTTCCTTGATACTGCTTAATTTTTAAATTAAAATCTTAATACTAATTTATAAAAATGATTTATAATTGAGTTTTGAATTTAGTATTATCAATCAGACTTTGAACTTAAAAATTAAACAGTATTAACAAAAATTCTTGCGAATTTTTAATAATTGTGATTTTACATCAGTGAGTTTTTGGGTAGTATATATTAGTGGATACTAGTATTGTTTGATGCTTTAAAGTGTAGAAAAACTTACGTCAAATAAATAAAAATTGGCAAAAAAATCAGATAGCCAATTTTTGGCTATATTTGTCCGATTTGTAGCTTTTTGTAGCTGATTTTTTAGTACGAATTGACAAAAATTGGATATGCCAATTTTTAAATTGCATATTCAAATCGGATTGCTGATTTTAGCTATATTTGTCTGATTTGTGACTTTTTACAGCCGTATTACCAATTCTTAACTATATTTTTCAGTTTTTTCACTATACAAAAAAATTGTATATACTGTACATTATGAAATATATATTTTTATAAAAAATTATATTGTAATATTGAATTAAATTTTAAAAAATATTTTATTAAGCAATATTAAATAAAAAACTAATCTTAAATAATTAAATTTTAAACAAAATACATTTAAGAATATAAATTTACTTGTAATTCAATGTAATATGCACAATTATAAAAATTCATAATTCCACAAATATTAACTTGTACCTTCATTAAAATAAATATTCAAGTAGATTCTAAGCTGCTAAACAATTTTCAATTAATAAATGAAGTCGATTTGCTTTGGCTAAAGTGCTCAAAATACGCTCTGAAGTGACAAAATGGAAAAAAATAAAATTCGTGAATGAGTACCGTTGTGAAAATCGTGAATAACTCATCAAGTATTAACTGTACCTTCGTGAAAATTAATATTCAAGTAGATTTTGACATGCTGAACAACTTTCAATTAATATAANTAAAATTCGTGAATGAGTACCGTTGTGAAAATCGTGAATAACTCATCAAGTATTAACTGTACCTTCGTGAAAATTAATATTCAAGTAGATTTTGACATGCTAAACAACTTTCAATTAATATAAGAAGTTGGTTTACTTTGGATAAAGTGCTCAA
>QZLH01002205.1:0-15946 GCA_003833135.1 Oehlia diaphana | reverse complement strand
TAAACTAAAAATGTTTAACATATTGCACATATTAACTATGTTAAACATATTAAATATATGCCATATATTCTATATATCAAACATATGCAACATATCAAACATGTCAAACATTTGAAACATTGAAACATTGATCGGCAATCACGGGTCAAGTCATATCACATGATCACTGCGCAACATTTTACTGCGTAACAATACGACAATGTGACGCTACTGATGAGATGTTGAAAAAAATGACGTAACTGCATAAGGTTCAAAAGTTTGCACAACTAAATAATTACGAGGGCTTTTAAGATACAGATTTCCAGCAAAATTGGTTCTAATTATTGCTATTTTCGTAAAGTTGTGACCAATTTATTAGGGAATCATAAAAATTGCCAAGCCCAAAATGAACTCTTTGTGATTTCCATAAATTGTAATGATAAACTTTTTAAAAAACGGTATATCTTCATATTAATATTGTTTTGATTTTAATTGTTTATTATTTTATATTTATTCTATATAAAGGATTGTATAGTTAATACTATCAATTTTATATTCTCTTAAATATAAGAAAGAAAAATTTTTAAATTTAAATTATTATATAATATCGTATATGCCAACAACTTAAGTTACCGTAGAATTTTTTTTTGTATTTAATTATAAAAAAAAATGTACACTTTAAACAATACGCAAATCTTGAACGTTACCTTCAATAAATTTTCTCATACCAGAAATTTTCCTTTAAGATTTATGAATAGTCTAATACTCTAATTGCTATAATTAATACTTTCTTATTCTTCATCTTGATTCTTGCCATAGATAGAAAGATTATAACTCTTATTCCCAAATGAATTTTCAATGAACTTCAAAAAAAAAATGATATACATCGCCATTTGATATTCCGATAGATGTCGATCATACAGTATATATAGATATCCGTTATGATTTTTTGTAAAATTTTTCAGTATCAAAATTTATAAATATTAATATTTATAATAAACCTACTGATAAATAAATTTATTTATGCCATGAATCAATTAAACGGTGGAGAAATAAAAAACAAAAAGTGTTTAAAGTGTAAAATAGTAATATTAGAACATAGTTATTGCGATACATGTTTTTTAAATGGTCAATATGGAAGATGTGTAGATTGCAAACTAAAAAATACGGTGAAGAATTGGTGTCAACCTTGTAATTCAAAAAGATTTCAACAAAATTTTGATAATTGGACTAGTGGTAATAATGACATTGATAAGTTGATTCAAAATACTCAGTTATCAGCAAAAAATTATCACCAAATATTAGAGTGGATTCCCTATAATAAGTTTGGTAAACTTAAATATATTGCAGAAGGTGGATTTGGTAAAGTATATAAAGCAAGTTGGAAAGATGGCATTATCACACACTGGGATACAAATTATCATCAATGGGGAAGATGTAAAGAAAATAACTCCTTTGTAGCTCTTAAAAGTATGAATAATTCACAAAATGTTACATTTAAATTTATTAATGAGGTATATTAATTATACCACGTGCATTATTGATTTATAAAATATTAAATAATTATCGCTTACTAAATTTTTTTTAAATAATTAGATTACATCACATCTTAAAGTTCATGAACCTAAGAAATCTGACTGCATTATTAGATATCACGGAATAACTCAAGATCCTAATACCAAAGATTATATTATGGTTATGATTTATGCTAAGAGAGGAAATTTACAAAATTCATTGAATATAGAAAAGAAAAGGTTGCATAAAAAACAAAAAAGATACAATTTTTCTAATTTGGATTTGAATTTGCAGATATGGAAATATAAGATTAATATCTTAGCACATATTTCAGCTGGACTTAAGATAATTCATGACAAAGGAATAATTCTTCGAGATTTGCATGTTAGCAATATAGTATGTAGTCATACACCTCATATAACTGATATGGGGTTGTGCAAACCAGCAAATTATAATGGAGAAAATAATATGATGTATGGTGTTTTACCTTATTTGGCTCCTGAAATTTTAAGAGGGCAGAATTATACTCAAGCTTCTGATATTTGGCATAATTATTTATGTAGTAATTTCAGAATTGCCTCCGTTTTATAAAATTGCTCATGATGAATTTTTAGCATTAAATATTAAGACCCGAATTTAATACTAAAGTTTCTGAATTAATTTTGCATATAATTAAAAGGTGTTTAGATGCAGATCCATTAAATCGACCAACAGCAAAAGAACTTACAAATACTCTTCGTGAATGGTCAAAAGAATTTAAGAAGTATTGTGATTCAAGTATAGATAATCAAGAAGAATTACTAATTAAATCAGAAATAATTAAACAAATCAAAGAAACGGAACAAATTGATAATAATTCATCAACTAGTGACTTATCGCCTTTGACAAATAAAATTCATCCTAAAGCTATATACAATAGTAGGCCATTTAATTTTAGTAATCTTCCTGAACCAAAAAATTCTGAAATAACTATGAAATATTCAGGTATTGTTGATTTTAAAATAAATACAGATTCATTTACTTTGTTTACTATTTGTTTATTTAATTATATTAACTTTTAGTAATCATTTACAGAAAAGTTTATAAAATCTAACTCAAATGATTGTTTAGAATGTGCAATTATTAATTAAATCTAATGAACATTGTAAGTTTGATTAATGCAAATTCATAGTATTAATAATAATTTTTTTGACTTCATGATAAATAAATAATTATAGGTCAAAATCTATTTATTTATTTATTCATTATTTTCATATAAATATTTTATTTATGGTTTTTATATACTGTATATAGTAAGTACATGTATTTTTGTTCAACACTTGATTATGTACCTGTTTATTATTATTTATGTAAACATTTCTTTTTATAAATAAATTAGTTTGCAATTGAACAATACACTTATTATCATATACATGCATATCAATAAGGTTAACATACATTTTTATGGGTCGTAATTCATTTTAATACAGTAACTTGAATTTAATTAATACTAGTGCTATGCATGCTTGACACTAGCATATCCATATAAATTTATTTTATCTGAATTCTGATCGTTATTATCCCTTTTCCTTTCATTCGTCCTTTCCATTTCACATTCATTCTCATACTACTTCTGTAGTAATATTATGATCAATAATGGTCCTCTAATAATGTATCAAAAAACTATCAAATCTGAAAATAATGAATACTGTATATAATCAAATAAATAGTACTACTTTCCAGATGTAGGAATGAAATGATAGTCTGTAACGTCCGTATTTTTCTCGCTTTAATACATGCTTTTCATATGTATGAGGGTGATCGCTTACAGAAAACAGGACATTTCCCGAAAGCATAACGCTGGACGCTTGGTCACGTGTTTGAACATAACTCTGCATAATTCTGGCCAAACCTGTCGGGCAAATATTTTATCGGGAAATCATCCATCAGGAAATCGTGCTGTAACCTCTTGCGAACCGTTTCCCGAACAGGACATTTTCTCGACTAATCTACTGATCAAAATTAGAATTATTTTACTTTTGAATAATTATAATAGAATTTTGACAAGAGTTCTTTTTTGTTTCGGTAATTAAGTAAATCGGTCATTAGTTATTGATAAAATTTCGATAGTTATTTTTTTTCTAAATTCATTATACAAACAACTCATGAAACTTATAGTTTTTATTATTGTATTATTTCTTACGTTCTTCAAAACTTATGCTTTTAAATCCTGTTCTGAAACCTTTCTTTCAAAACCTTTCAAACTTTAAACGCTAAAAAAGTATCAGTCAATAAATTTTATTAGATGAAAGAATTGAGATAAAAAGTTTTTTTTATAAAAATTTTTACAATTCGAAAATTTTTAACAATAAAAGAGTATCAACAAAAGAGACAACTATATAATTTATTTTAGAGTTGAAGAGACAATTTTTTTTTTGGATGACGTTTTTTAGTAAAATATTTTTTTTTTCGTTGCAATTAATTACTGTAAATGATTCTTTATATTCCAGACAAAGAACAATTTATTTATTTTATTATTTATTTTATTTGAACATTTTTTTTTTATTGTAATGCACAAATATTTTCGTTTATATATTACGGTATTCTTGATCATTGTGTGACGTAGTAATAGCTGATTACGATCATAATTTTCTTATAAAACTAATATTTGTATATAATATCTTTTGCATAATTGCGGGAAAAGTCTTAAAAAAAACCTTAAAAAAAATTTTCAGTTAAAAGACTAAATCTTTTGTAAATAAATAAATAAATAAATAATGTGGGTGAGCGAAAGGTAAAAGTAAACCAGAATTGGTTATATATATGTACGTAAATTTATTTTACATTCCGTAAAAAAGTATTTTACGATATTACCGTTAAAGAAATATCCTTTTTATTATCATACCTGAAAATAATTAGTCCGGATCTTTTCGCATTCAAACTTTTAGAGAATATTTTTATTTTAAATTGATCGTTCAAATAGGATTTTTTATTGCAACAACCGAAATAAAAAGCCAATCGAATTAAACTTCAACCGAATATGCAAACGATCGTAAATTTAGTAAATATTTATCTGATCGGTTATGATTACTAATATAGGATCGCCATAACTGATCACTTTCAGAATTCTAACTTTATATTTTATTAACTTGATCAATAAAAAAATTATAAATACTTTGTAAAAAGAACAATAGTCTTTTTTCCGTATAATGAAAGGTAATATATAGTAAATCTTTCTAATTGATCGGTCATTCGGTCCATTAGAAACCTGTTTTGGTGTAATTAGTTATGGGTTATACATAATAGCGTTTTGAATATAGGTTTTTTAAAATTAACTTAGATTTCGCCGATCATGTGTCAAATGACTACTTTTTGATATTCAAACGTAATTCTAAAAATATTTGCGATGTATCACAATGTGGCTTATTAATTACCAGGTGCATATTTTACATTTGAAAGTAAGATATTTTTAGTTACGTTCCATCGTATATTAACTATCGTTTCTTTGTCCACCAAAAAATTATTACGTATGTCTAGAAACGAATAATTTTTTTTCGAAGTACTGTGCATAATAAGCCCAACTTCAATAAGCAGTCTAATGTGTTGAGTCTATAGGACATTATGTTTTTTAACAATAAAAGATACGTTATCGGATAACTTAATCAATACAATTTCCTATATGCAAACAAGTTACGATACCGGTTTAGTTGTTACATTGTTACCTCGACTATTACTGATTGTTCAAAGCTTTCTGGAATGTGAAAATAATTATTTATGGAAATAATTATTTTTCGCAATGCAAAATACTTTCGTATATAGTGCAAGTGTGCAACAAATATGTGTGAATGTGGGACAATATTAAATTTATTAGGAATTATTAAATGCAGGGGTATTGCCCAGCCAGATAAGTGCAGTTCGTGAAATAGTTGCAATAACATACTGAAACACCTCTGTTTTTTGATATTTTATTCGTTAAAATATATTCTTTCGTTATATTTATTGAGTTCGGTCATCTGTCGTAATTTACCTTCTATATTCAATAACGAGAAATTCTAAGACATACTGTATAAGATAGCTTATTGCTTATCGTTACTATAGAAAACTATTATAATAATTTTTAACCCTCGGATTTTACAAAAAGCGTAAAAAATATAATTTCGACTTAATTCCCTTCAGACATTTCTTTTATTGTGTTGTTACAAAGGTACGGGTTGTTTTTATTTCTGTGTTAAAAATATATTTTATTTCTCATTTTTAAGTAAAAAAAATGTAAACTAACTCTAACATTTGGTTACCAGAAACCCAAAATTTTACAGTTGATAAAATTAAAACAGAATTGGGAAAACAGGACCACGATTAAAATCAAGCCTTATTTATACCAAAATGGTTTTTTTTTTACCACCAAAAACAAATTTGCTAAAATCTGACTCTTTATTTCTAAATTTGGCATACCATTATCATGCACATCATCATGCATACATCAAAACAAACGCCATTATGTGTCCAATTGATTATAGTCACATCTCGAAAATCATTACGTCAAAAGGTTAAAAAGATTAATAGAGGAAAAGATAATTGACCAATATGATTCGCATGATCTTATTAACTCCAAGATTATTGGCTCTGGAGGATCCGCTTCTGTTTATATCGCAAAATGGAAGAATACATTAACAAAATGCGCAATTAAAAAATTTGTCGATGACAAAGAGGTGTGTCATTAATGGCATTTTCTTTCTTATTAATAAATTATTGATAGATTATTTTTTTTTTAGGTTTGTTTAACTTATATGGCAAATTCTCATGATAATATAATTCAATTTCGTGGAGTTACGAAATTAGAAGGTAGAATAGCATATATGTGATTGTTTATGCCTATATTTTATGTATTTGGTTAACGTGTTGTAATTTTCTTAGACGAAAAAAAATATTCGCTTGTTCTTGAATATGCGAACGGTGGAACTCTAAGAGATCATTTAAGGAACAACACTATAACTTTTAAATGGGAAGACCAATTAAGGTTTTCTAAAGAGATTGTGAGTGCGATTTTATGGTTACACGATGTGAAGGAAATCACACACGGTGATCTTGTAAGTACATTCCTGTTGTTTTAAAATTACATAATGGAATTTTCACTAATTAACATATCTTTTTTTTTTAGCACCCAAATAATATCTTAATACACAATGATACAATAAAATTAGCAGATTTTGGATGTTCATGTCTAAAAGAATCAGATGATGACCCCAGAGTACATGGCGTAACACCTTATATGGACCCTAAATTTTTTGAGAATCGTTCATATCGTATAAACAAAAAATCTGATATATACAGCTTGGGAGTATTGTTCTGGGAATTAACAAGTCGATGTTCGCCCTTTAAATATAAGTCGGGAGACGATTACGTTCTTAGGTTACGTATCCTTAATGGTTTAAGGGAAAAACCTATACAAAACACGAATGCTATATTTGTTAAATTATATCAAAGTAAGTATAAAAGAGGTATAATTCTTTGCCGCAATATTTTTTCACAATCTATTTTAACTTTATTTTATTAGAATGTTGGCAACACAAACCAGATTATAGACCGAATATCCACCAAGTAATTTCAGAACTTAATCGTATTAACTATGAAAACAATATAATACCAGCTCCCGGAGAAAGCGAAGAAAGTGAAAATACAGATGATTTATGCTTGTCAGATTAAATAAGCTTTGTCACATTTTAGATTATTTATAGATTTTTTCGTAATTATGTAACTTATTCAAATATTGTGGTTTTATTTCTTTTTGTTGAATTTTTTTTCACGAATATTTTATTTTATAAACGAAAATAAAAACTAGATTTTTTATTGCAAAATATCAAATATGTTGTATGTCAAGTGATAATGTTTGTGTACTGTTATTATGTAACTTTAAGGGAAAATGGTTGTTCAACAGATTTCCAATCAACAAGTACAACCGAACCTTTCTTAGAATATTTACATTGCGTTCACAAAAAATACGTATAAAAGGTGTCAACTAATGTTATACTAACTACTGGATAAGAAGGTACGATCATCAAACAAAAGAAGTCCAACTATGCGAACTATCTAACAAAATTTTTAGTTATGGATTAGTCACTCCTACTGTGCTGCAAGTAAGAGGAAAATAACGAAAATAATTTTGTATAAAACTTAGCATGTATTCTGGTTTTACCCGTCGTTACCATAAAGAGGAATAATTACAACAATCGTTATCGTTTTAAAAGTCTTCATCTTTTCAATTCAACGGTTCCAACTTTTTAATTTGGTAAAAAAAATTCAGAAAAAATCGATTTTTACGTTCGAAATAAAATAATTCAACTTTATTTATGATAGAAGCTGTTAAAACTTTAACATTTTTTTCTTTTTTAAAAATTCCGAATCGATTCGTCGAATCATTAGATGCTAAACGTTCGTTAATGAAGAGATCAGAACAACTTTTTCAAATAAAGATGAAAAACTCGCTTTGAAAGAATACTGAAAGGGCCCCGTTATCCGAATTAACCAGTACCTATGAAAAAGTAACCGCAGTCACAGATCACATAATATTGTTACAAAATACGCATAATGTGATTCATCTAAATTTAATTTACCGTATGTTACACTAGATCTCAATTTTTTTCACGAATCGACAAATCGTCGTATCGTGTCCATCAACAGAATGCTGCCAAAAAACAAGGTAGAAAAAAAAGTCCAATTTGGCTTCACTTTATTTGAAGGTTAATTACTCAACGGTTCTTACCATGAAGCAACGTGCAAATATTGCTCTGAAAAAATGAATGGTATACCTGTTAATATGTTAAAAACATTTTAAATTAAGTGTCTAAAGTCAATGAAGAAAATTTGAAATACTCTTTACAAATAATAATAAAAAAAATTTAAACGTCTTCATGTTGAAATGATGGTATTATGTTATTTTTGATATTATTTTTTAGAGTTTGGATCCGTTATCCATTTAAATATTCAATTCAATAAAATTATAATATACAGTTACGAATAAATAGTTGAAACAAAAAAATTTTAGAATAAACATTCTTTGCAAAACTAATAGTTTATTTATTCATGAAATTTATTTCAATTTTACATATAGCATTAGATTCGCTATACACAAATTACACTTCGGTTATCCATTATCCAGATACTCATACATTACTACAACATTACGAAAATAAATTATTATATTTTATCATTATAGATGATCGTTGGCTTAATGACTACCTGCTAAATCATTGAAATTTACAAGTCTTTTATCCATTATAAATCTGAATGAACATCCAAATTATTAATATCCGTTCAAACAACGGATCCAGACTCTATTATTTTTAACTTAATAGACAAACTAAAAGTGAAATTATTCAAAGTAATTTTTAATGTAGATGAAAATAAATCGGAAATGATTCATTATGCACAAATCCTATAAAGTCTTTTGTAGATAAAATCATGCCTACAAATGAGGTAGCAGCAATATAATGTCAATTGTTGCGTGCATTAATTGCAGCATATGTTCCATTTTATTATGTAGATAATCCTGAGGTTCACAAATTGTTTAAAATGTTGCCATCTTCAAACATCCTTCCATCAAAAAAATGGATTAGTATAAATCAAATTCATAAAGAAGTAGAACTTAAAATAAAACATCTGCTACTGCGGAAGCTAAGTACTTAACAACTTAACTTGAACTGAGGACGGATGGACAAATATATCTAAACATAGTATGTACTCACTAATGACAAACGTCAAAGTCAAACTTGGAGAGTAAAAATTTAATATTCACCATATCGGATATCTTGTATGGCCCATCAGACTAATCTCCTTGTCAAAAAATTGTGAAATCCCATCTTTGAGCTGGTTATTAAATGATTTTATTGATTATTAGCCACTTACCCTATAGAAAATTTTTCATAAAAATGATCACATGTCTGAGTTTCTTCGGAATAAAAACTAGAAAAATGATCATTTATTAGAGTTTTTTCTAGAATTTTTATAGGGCTTTCGTAATTCAAATTTGGCTTTAGCGAAATTACGAGAAATATCACAAGTTCCGGGTTTGATGGCTCTATTATCCTTCCTTGTATTACACGTTAGACAACTTTTGTAGAAATCATTTTATCCTTCATGAAAATATAAGATTAAAGCAATAATTAATTTGTTAAAGTATATAGGTTATTTTTGTGAATTTTACCAATTTTTTTGTTATATAATGCCAATTCGCTTACCCATTCTAATCTTCTGATTACAAATGGAAGAACAGATAATAATGCCGTGAATAATACAGAATTCTGAAAAAGGCTTGTAATGTTATTTATTGAAACCTTATATATGATCACATTCATGGGATAAGTCATTTTATAAAAAGGAGGTAAATTAAAAATATTGTAAAAAACTTAATATTAAGATAAGTTATGTTAATAAAAAGCAATTTCAATATGACAATATCTATCTTTATCAAAAATCCCACAGATTTTAAGATGATAATTTTATGTTAGACAAAATTTGGTATGATTTTTTTTATACCATGATGTTTTAAAAGAAATTTAAGTAATAGTAATATTTCATCATGATTATTTTAAGAGTTAGGAAAATCTTATTATATAAAATCTGAGAGGATGGTATGGATACGAACCTTTAACTTTTTTATTAATAATAATAATTTCAGAATCAATTCAAAACTTTTTTACAAATTTTTGTAATAATAAATAAATTACAAAAATATTTTTATTTTTACTTAATATTTTATGAATTTTTCTAACTATCACCGGGGGTGATGATCACCGGTGACTGAAATTATGACATTCGACCAGCATTAAACAAATATAGTGCCGGTAAAAATTGATAATTCTGGCCAACGGTGATGATCACCCCGGTGATTTGAAGTAAAAGCCTTATTTTATTTAAGAAAATAAATAGGTATATTAAAAATTTTTAACTGGTAAAATGCCAAAAATATTTGTAATTCTGGTCAAATTCACAGTGCCGGCCAGAATTATAAATCATGGGACTTCGGATAAAAGTTCAGCCAACATACCAAAATAAATTCAAGATAAAATACAAAAAAAAAATATTATTAAAATTACGTGATACCCAATAATTCAGTATGTTCATATTAATTAACACTAATCTATATAATTAAAAAAAGACTGTCACAGGAGACGTTTAGATCATAATTTTATAGTTAGAAATTTTCATTGGCAGATTCTGATTGTCTGATCCCGTGCTTCATGAATCCCGTACTACCTCGGTCTATTGTTACAAAAAAAAAAAAAAAAAAAAAAAAAATATTCGTTTTAAAGTGATCGTTTTATTGTTATTATTACTAAAGATAGTGTAATGATTTATTTTTATTAGTATTGGGAACTTTAAAAAATTTTTTTGCCTGATAGAAGCACATTTTTTCGATAGAATACTTTTTTTTTAATGGAATCTTTTTTTTCGTAATAATAGATCGGGGTGGTGGATTTTATGATAGGAATTTTTTTTTGTAATAGATCAATATATTGGAAATATTTTTTTTTAAGATTTGTAATAAAAATTTTCTTTTCTGCAACAATAGATCGATGTAATGTAATTTTTTGAGATATAAAAATTTTTTAATTATATTAATTATGTACAGAAGTTTTTTTGTGATGAGAAATTTCATAATATCGTAATAACTGTTTTTTTTTTCATTCGTGACTATAAAATTTACATTGATTTCCTATTGATAACACATCTTCTATTTATTTTTCTAAATAGTTTTTAAAAACCGATTTTAGTTTATTCCTTTATTTATTTTAATTAATATATTAAAAAAATGCCATTAAATTCTAAGAATTTTATTTTTTTAGTATTTTTAGTAATTTTCTTATTACTGAATTTTTTTCTATTATGTTTTTTATCTTTATCGATAATAATTTCCTTTAGTAATTTTCTAGTAATTTTTATCGATATTTTCTTTTTTAGTATAAATTTTTTTCCCGATTTTTTCTTAGTAATGTTTTAAATTTTTTAATAAGCATTTTTTCAATTTTTTTTTTATTCCCGATAACAATAGGCCGGAGGGACTTTTTTTTCGATGATAATTTTTTTTAAATCATATTGTATCTCTTTTTTTTTTATCATATTGTATCTCCCCGATAATAATAGGCCTTTCTTTCACCTATTTTCTATTTTTTTTATACAATGAATCGGAAATTTTTTTCATTTTGTAATTTTTTTTATTATTTATTTTTTATTTACTTTTTTTTTTTTAACGATAGATCGTGCAGTAATTTTTTTTTTTAATTTTTAGAAATTTTTTTAATAACAGATCGGATTTTTTTCATTGGAAATTTAGTTTTATTTTTTAAAAAATTTTTTTTTCCAACAATAGATCGGACTTTGCCCTTTCTTTATGTTCGATAACTGACGTTTACTAATATTAGTTCTGGTTATAAAAAAATTTACTTTTTTTTTTTGCTTCCCGGTAACTGGCGTCATTTTAATCGATTTTTTAGCAATAACAATAGGCTTTGGTGATAAGAATATTTTTTTTTTTTTGTAACAATAGATTGGAAAATTTTTTTTGATATAAATTTTTATTTTAGACAATAGATTACTATGATATAATCTTCTGTAATAATACATTCGTATGATGGTATTCTTGGCGATGAGAAAATTTTTTTTTTTTTTTTTTTTAACAATTAATTATTCAGAATTGATTTTGTGATGAGTCTGTAAACGTATAAACCATAAATTCTATAATGATACTGCAACATTTGTTTAATATTATAATATTCGTATCAAGTTATTGTAATACTAAATTATTCTAATTTAATCATATTGTAAATACTATATCATTCAAATATAAATAGTTATATTATTATACTAATAAATATATAATGTAAATTATTGTATGTTCAGTATTATACAATTTCTTCTTAAAATTAAATTTTTAAATACAAATCTGCATAACTACTTCAGTCTTTTCTTAACATCCAAAAAATTTTTTTTTAACGTGTAAAAAATTTTTTAATGTGTAAAAGGATTTTTCTATATAAAAAAATTTTTCTGAGGGTACCAACTACCTTTCAGAACCCCTTCTTATTTTTTTCACCTTTTTAAATTTTTATTTTATTTAATTTATTATTTATTTTATTTTGAATTTTCAATTCTTCAAATTTCAAATTACAATCAAAATAGTACTATATATATAAGTGACAAAATTTCCTAAACATAAATCAAAATTTTCTTTTCAATATCTACACTATAATATGCAATTAATATATATCCCGGCACAGCGCAACGGGTTACGGCTAGTTTTATTAATAAAAAGTATAAATCATTTTCCTTAATTACGACAAGAAATATACATGAAATGTAAACTTTACCTTGTCATGATCAGCGGTGGAATTTTTTAAAATTCATAATGCGGGCCAGAATTCATAGTGCTGGCTGGACAATTTTGGCCTGAATTTTGACTTTCAGCTAGAGTTTTGTTTCGAGTTGACATGATTAGTTAGAGTTTTAGTCTGGCCTAATTTTGGCCGGGAAAAATATATTTGTTGCTAATCCTGGCCTATTTTTAATTCTGACTAGGATTGAGTTTTGACATATAATTCAACAATATCATAATTTTTGACTCATTTGACTCATACCCGATCAGTAAATTTTTTAAGTAATAACTTGAAGAATTTAATATAATATTTATCAAACTAAAGAAATGAGGAACTGTCAATTATGTTTATCAAAATTTCTGTATTACACTATTACATACACACATATCCCAAATTAACAAATTTATCTATTTTTAAAAACATTTTATATGATTACTTTATTATTTGTTGTAAATATAAAAATAATTATAATAATCAATTTGGTAATTGATAACCAATCTAGTTCTCCCTATATTATAAAAAAATTAATTATACTTGATAATTACTTACCAGGAGATTATATGAGGTGAATATTAGCGTAAAGTTGTTAATTATGTATAATTCCTGGAAATTTATACTCTGTAAAAATCTATAAATATACAATTTTGCATAATTTACACTTAAAATATAATTATTTAATAAGGCATATCTTAAAAAGTGTCATAAAGTTTTTTGTGAATAAGTAGTTTTGAAGTTTTATATCTTGAAATAACTTCTTGAACATATGATTTAAGTAACCTACACATAAAAACAATTTAAAAAATATTTCATTGATTTGTACCTTAAAAAAGTTTCATAAATTCTACACAAGTAGGTTAACCCATGTGAAAATGTAACATAAAATATTTTGAATAATTTTGTATTTAAAAAAGTTGATTAAATTTACACAAATAGTTATTAGTTATATATGCTAAAAAAAATTGCTAATAATATCTTAATTTTTTCACATTCTATATTTATTATTTTTTTTTTACTTACATTAAGAGTTGAACTGATACATTTAATTATTTTTTACTTACACTAAGAGTCAAACAGAATACCTCATAATTAATTACATTTTATTTATTTGGTTTTTTACATATACTAAGAATCAAACCGAATATCTTAAGATAAACTATTAATATGTTAACTATTTGTTCTTTATTTTAATTATTAATATTATATTTCATATTTATCTTAGAATAAAAATGTATCTATATAATTTTTTTTAGTGTAGATGAAAAATATTTTAAATTCATAAGAGAAAATTTTTTATTACATTATTTTTTACTATTAAAATAACTACATCATTTTTAAAAATACACCATTTTATACTATTGAAATCCTGAGTGATGTAGATTTGCATAGTTTTTTCATATTGATGTGTATTACTTTGTAGGTCTACGCTTATTTTATTTTCCTGATGACATAACTAATGGTTAGATTTTTTAGATTTTCTATTCAATTCATAATTCCATGCATGATACCAAAGATGTTGTTTTGGTACCATTGGAATAGCCCCTTCAACTTTTAACTTATTAACCAATTGTATAAGTGGTGTTTCACCATTACAGATTAAAGTTGGTTTCAAATAATCCAATACATATTTAAATAATAAATCACCAGTAAGATCAGGGATTTCAAGTAAACTAGCAACATAATCAGCTGAATTAGCTTTCATATGGATTGGTTTCCAAACATCTCCTCCTACTCTCCATCTACTAGTACTAGTTGCTGCACTAATTCCAAGTACAAATGTATGCTTAGAAGTAAGTTTTGAAGTTGTTTTTCTGTAACTCTCTTGATAATAAGGATGAATTTTCAATGGAACTTTAAATGAAAAACCCACATCATCTATGGCAAACGAATTTCTGAAATAAAAATTGAAATGTAATTTGTGATTAGCAACAATTTATTGTAAAAAGAAAAAAATGATAAATTAAAAGCATACTCGTCTTCATCATCATCACTTAAATTAAATAATAGTTTAAATAAAATAATAAGTAAGCATAAATGAATAAAATGTATAAACTAAAATATAATTTATTAATAAAACTACCTTAAGATTTCCAAGTCGTTAGTAGGTAAGATTACAACAGATGCTGACCAAATAGCACTTGGATTACGATCGTCAATATTAGACCTACACATAGTCATAATAATAGCTGTTATTGATATATCACCATTTACAGGAGAAGTCATATTAATTCCAGTTCTTTCAAATACAGGGTAAGAATAATTAGAACTAGCATAATCCCTGATTTCATCAAAGAAATAAATTGTTTTGGTATATGGACGAATAGACTCAAAAATAGCTTGAGTTTCTGGATCAAGTAATATTACATCTGGCTTCTTTCGTTTTATAGGAAATTTCTCAATTATATTATTAGCAATTGATAATAAGTCTTTATCAAGATTTGCAAGTCGAGGATAATTATCAATTGCAAATTGACGAAACCAGCCTTTATTTAATGTAGTACAGATCCTAATAAGTGCTAATTTATAAGAATTTTCTTGATTATTGGAGATCATTGGAATAAGATATCTTTCAAGTGCAATAGCCATTGCTTCTTCTTTTACACAATTAATTTTTGTTTGATAGTCAAGTTTTTCAAAAAGTGATTTATTTATCCATGCTTTAGACTATATTGTAATTATTTAATTAAACAATTAGTATTTAAATGAAATTTTAATTAAAATACATAATCTTTATTGTTTTTAAGGTAATAATTACCTGGTCATCCTTTAAACCTTGATAAATTGGATGTTCACCATATTTTACAAGTTCATATAAATCTTCATGATGAACACGTGTTTGTACAAAAAGATTATCTTCATTTTCCAAAAAATCTTCATTGGATATATTTAAATTGATATATGCACCTGGTTTACCTCGTATAATTTCAGTTTCTTTAATACGAGTTTTCAACATAAGTTCAATTAACTCATCACGTTGTGGACTACATAGTGGTTGATTTGTTGAAACTTTATTATAATCTAACTAGAATATGCGATTTGCTGGGGGACTTCGTCCCCCAAATATAACTTTTATAATTAAAAAAATTCTTTGATATAAATAAATTGAA
>QZLH01002198.1:0-10000 GCA_003833135.1 Oehlia diaphana | reverse complement strand
ATAATTATTTTAAAAATTTTAATGATTTTGATTTTGCCGTTTTAGAAATTGGAACTTGGAACTTCGGAATTAGTGGGATCAGTAATACAATGTGTACAATGTGTACAATGTGTTAAAAATAGATGAACTATGTACAATCACGTGATTTAAGTGAATTTTTCGGGTCGATGCGCCAATATATAATTTACTATTATAACACCCTACTATACTTTTTATGAAAAGGTTTAGGTTTTGTCTTGTCATATTCGTCTAATAACTCTTCATAAATATATAGGAAACGCATTATTTCTTGAATCTTTGATATTGTCACCAACCTCTGATATAGTAGGACTGTAGGAGGTAGCAAACACTTAATGATTTGGCGGTAAAAATAAGAAATTTTTGTAATAAATACAAGATCTTATGAATTGGTTACATGAAATTATGAATAAAAGACTCTGTGGGCAAATTCATAAATAACGCTCTAGTTTCACACGTGATCGGATTGATCGGTCATTTCTCGAGTACGTCAATCTTTGATACGTAGAGGTATTCCCGTACAATAACATACAATAGTATAATAAACCTTAATCATATCTTATAATCTCTATTTCAGTAGAATTAATTTTTGAAAAACGAAATTGGTTTTTGTAATTTTCTTAATCTACAAATAATCTTATCTCATTATAAGTAATCTAAAAATAATCTTATCTCATTATAAGTAATCTACAAAATAATCTTATCTCATATTCTCATTATAAGTAATCTGCAAAATCATCTTGTCAAATCTTACATTATCCCTTGCCTCACTGTTTTCATTCTCATTGTCTTTTGATGTTCGAAGTTCGATTTCATCTAATTTAAGAAATATTCTTAAATACAATTTGAGCAAATCTCAATCTTTTTTCAATGATAGTAGATTAGTGACCTTTGCTAAACGTCTCAACAAATTTTACGATTATCTAAAATTGCTTGAAATGATCGTTCTTTACGGTATCGTTCTTTACGGTATTAATTTCCGGGAAATTCGTTAATGATCATAACTTGGTGTCTTAAAAATATTCATAATATTCTAATGATAATCTGATCTGTGTCCATAAACCGCAGTCGACCTATTCATAATGGAATAAAGTAACATCAGTTAATATTCATAATCTTGCACGTTCAATTTTTGTCATCACACTTTCCAGACTTTCGTGTGTTAACAATCCATAATATTAATTTCACAATAAAAGTATTTTTGACCTAAATTACTATTATATGAATCATAAGTTCTACATCAAAAAATATAAGTCGTATTACCTTTTCCTTGAAAACTACTATATAATCCATATATGTAAATCTAAAAATAAGAGATAAAGTCAGTGACATGGACGTAACGGTCGTAACAACCGTAACAACCAGTTTAATACGTCCATATAATACGCTGAAAAGTCTTTGTCAAGCCAAATGATTTACTACTTTGGATCTCGCTAGTGGTTACTAGCAAATAGACATGATATTGGAAAACTTCTTTAGTAATACCCTTTGAGTTATGCTAATTTCATTATAACATTTACACTCAAGGAAAATTATAATTAATTATGCTAAATATTATCCATTTGACATATTTTTTTTTTTTAAAAAAAAATAATAAGCTTTTAGATTTAGTCAATATGGAGCATAATTATTTCAGGACTGAAATGTATCCTACTCAATCCAACTTCAAAAATGGTAGTATATTCTTATTCTAGAACACGTTTTTTAGTCAATACGTCCAAAGCTTTTAAAATCCTATCTTTTATCATGTCAACTTTCGCTACCGACGCTACGTATTTAAGAAAACCCGACAAGTGAACTATGGGTAATTAGCAATTCGAAGCGTCCAATACCTCTTTCAAAGGTTAACTCCTTGAGCAACGAATAAAATGTTCCTGTGTACTGGCATGAAACTTGTTGATAAATTCGATATATGATCTATATCATTGACCTTTACTAGTCTAGCTTAACTCATAGGCTAAAACAAGCTATCCCTGTCTAGTAAAGAGATCTTAGCCAAACTATCGGAACTAGAATCTGCTCATTCGGGAATCCCAAAGATTTGGCACCGGATTATTACAAATATTGGAATTCATCCCATATCAATCATTTTTTAGAGATTAAAATGACCAAAAAAGAAACGTTTCTACTACTTTCACTACTTGAAAAATGATTTATTTATGAGGTCGTGTGAAGATAAATGAGATTTATGTGAAAAAAAGATGCTGCAAGACATGCATTATCGATCATTTGATCATCTGAATCGATCTGTATCTCCATATCGAAATTTTCCATAAAGAGGTAGAACCACAATGTTTTAAACCTCCATATAGAAACACGAGTTCGATACATTTTTAAAATTGTCAAAATATTTATGCTGCATGGACAGATACTCGATGATTTTCCAGTTGGTTATCTCGATACCTGGATCTACCATAGTAGGTACCTTAAAAGAATTTCCTATTTCCAACACGTACTTGATCAGGATTATATGAAATTTACTCTAAAAAACATGATAGAGAAGTCAATTTTTCACAGGAGATCCACCATGTTAAAATGGAAAAGTTCAAGAGGACTAATTTGGAAAATAATTAAAATAATTGTAACTATTCATTTCCGTAATAAATCGAGAAAATTGACTTGGATACATGTTCTGTATTACTTGCAATTATTTTTTACTAGAAAATAATTAAAATAATTGAATCTTAGAAGAAATTATCCGTGAACGAAAATCCATTTTCATGAATTAAGGAAGAGTAGCGGGTTGTCGAAAAAATTTTCAACATTTAAACTTGGTAATTCAATATGCCTTGGCCATTAACTTTGATACTTCAACATCGCTGCGGATTTAATAGCCACCGACAAATCTAACGTTTTTATTTCTAATTAAGCTGTTATGCCAATTATTTCCAGTTATTTAATAAACTTTTTTTAATAGAAAAACTATTCTCTGGTTTACATACTCTACTAGTCATTGAACTTTGATTTATTTTTTTTTTTAAAAAAAAAACTAAATCTTTTCTCTTTCTGACGGAATGAAATATATAAAGAGATTGAGATTTAAAATTTTAATACATTAAATCAATACAAATCAATATGCTTATAGCGCGTTGAAATACCGACGGTAATAAAAATATCGACGATGAGGCCGAACAAACAAGATTCTTGTGACATTAAATTTTGAAAATGATGCGGGTGAGAAGCTTTCATTTTTATATGGCGTAAATAAATAATTTTGTAAATTTTTTAATACGTGAATTGTGAACTGTGAAATGTGAATTCTTTTATATCAAAGTCATGTGATTTCGTATATCGAAAAAATTGAAGCGGGCGGATTTAAAAATGTAATTCGGCCTAAAATGTTTGTCAGACCTTTTTTTATGTAAACTACAACCCAAAAGTGGTCTGTTTTATGTAACGAAAGACAAATCCGCTTCAGGATAAAGAATAAATTTTCTTTAGTACATTAATTATACTTGTACAGTATATACTTTTCTAGGATCAATAGGATTATGTAATTTATATTTTGTAGATGCTGAAACTTGAAACTGGGTACCAAGTACCAAACGTGGCCAGGATTAAAATAATTACTTTTAACGTCGATATAGTGTACGAATGAAATCCACCAATCATAATTCTCACTTTCAAATTCTTTGTTAACATATTACAGTTGACTCCACATATGCACCCCTCAAGAGTCAAGAATATGCGTATGCATCATCCGTAAAAGGTGATACAAAAAATTAATAAGAACCGATTTTTTCTTTTTCAGAGTGCATTGTACAGATTATACAGAGAGAAAGATAAGGAAATGTGCATTTAATTTTAAAGAGAGATGTGCATTAATAAAAAAGTATATTTATTGAAAGATTGATAATGTAAGTATGAAAATAAATAAAAAAAAATAAATATAAATGTGGAATGCTTATATGAACTAATTTCTTAAATTGTTCAATTTTTTTTTTTTTTAAATTAAAATTTTCCAAATTTATACCTTTAGCTAAAAAAAATGACATCCATTTTGTGACCAAAGATGATTCATTCTGTAACTTCAGGAGTATCCTTTGAACTGTATGTAACCAGCGTAAGATTACAGAAGATGTGCCTCAAGTATTTGCAGTATTTTTTTTCCGTTTCTTATACATTTATTTAAGATAAATAAGATGTATATATGTAAAACAAGTTATTATTCAAAACCCTTATTTACAATGATTTAATGATTAGTTTAAATCAGATACCCTGTAAAATAATTAATTATTCTAATCTAGTTTTAACTCTTAAAATTTCTACAAGGTAAACGCGCAAATCTAAATGTTTTTTAGCGTGACCCCGGTATACCGATACTATCGATATCAATATATTAATAAAATTCATTATAACGATTAATTTACTTATTTACTTTTCAAAATCGATATAACAAAGATTTTCATTTTAATAAACTAATTTTAATTTATATTAATTAACTCACATGGATCCTGGCATTATATCAGAATTTGATTATATATCATACATAATCCCAAAAAATGATTAGAATGGATACAAAATCCCGGATATACAAATAGCCGATTTTGATAAATTTATTTTCACAAAAAAAATTTCTTTTTAAAAAAAAAAAAAAATTTATTTGCATTATATAATTATTTAATTAATTTAGAAAAAAAAAATTTAAATAAAGGGACGATTTATGATATTATGAGGAAATTTTAACCGGTAATATTCTACGACTATCCTATGTAAGTTTGAAGAGAATAAACATTTTAACATTTTCTTCATTTAGAATTGAACAATTGGATGATTACAGCATGCATTATGAACTTTAATGCTTTCAAATTTTCATAATTTCAGAGATGAAGAGATTCGAGGATAGTGTTCGTGTTATTAAATTATTTAATTATTTAAAAATGGGGTTTTGCATTTAGGAACGTTTCGTGTACTATATAAGAAAAATGAATTTCACGGATTGTCAAAAATCCGTAATTAATAGTTATGAAATACGAAATATCTAAATATCTATGAAATCCACATGGTCGGACCACTAACTTTTATCTTTTCGGCTATACTCCTTAGAATGGATATTATAGGAACGATTTTTAACTTTCCGATTTGCTATATTAATTTGACCACGATCGGCATTCATATGGCCTGATATTCTCCAAAACCTTCATCCTAATAAGGAAGGCAATTCGCACCTTGATCGGATTCATCATCTCGACCTGTGGAACATTTACAAAAATTTTTATATAAAGGTTATGTTAATTAAGGTAACTCTATTTT
Source organism: Oehlia diaphana (assembly GCA_003833135.1). Lineage (NCBI taxonomy): Eukaryota > Fungi > Glomeromycota > Glomeromycetes > Glomerales > Glomeraceae > Oehlia > Oehlia diaphana. Next base: position 4,729 of record QZLH01002198.1, on the reverse strand, counting down.
TTACTTCTTGGTTAATTCTATTTAATTTATTAATTCATTTATATATTTAACAAAATGACTCAGAAAGGTATGAATTTTTTTTAAAAAAAATTATTGTTTGATAAAAAAAACAATTTTAATTCAGATTTAAAAATATAATTTGTATAAACTCTTATATCTTTTTTTTTTTGACAGATGTTTATATCGCTGCTATCGCAAGAACTCCTCTTGGAGGATTTAATGGATCGTTAGCATCACTCTCTGCTGTAAAATTAGGTTCAATTGCTGTTGAAGGTAATCAATTGAATCGAATCAATCATTGAGGTTCTTAAATAATTAATATAACCTCTAATATTCTCTTTTTATATTATAGCTGCTTTAAAGAAAGCTAAAATTGAACCTAATAATGTTCAAGAAGTCTTTTTTGGAAATGTTCTTTCAGCCGGCCTTGGTAATCATTCAAATTAGGACTTATTCTTTATCTTTTTTCTTTAATTTTTATAATTGAATATTCAAAAAAAAATTTGTCCTTAATTATAGGTCAAAATCCTGCTCGACAAGTTGCTCTTGGTGCGGGAATTCCTGATAATGTTATTGCTACAACTGTCAATAAAGTATGTGCATCTGGTATGAAGGCCGTGATTTTAGGTACTCAAACAATTATCACCGGCAACGCTGATGTAAGTTTTAATTGTAATCATTAAATAAAAAGACCTTTTCTTTTTAACTAAAGTATATGAATAGATTGTTGTTGCAGGTGGTACTGAATCAATGACAAACACTCCTTATTATGTACCCAGTGCAAGATTCGGATCTAAATATGGAGACCAAACTCTTGTTGATGGTATTGTTAAAGATGGGTTAACGGACGTATATAACAATTATCTTATGGGTATGGCAGCTGAAGAATGTGCAAATGAATACAAATTTTCCCGTGATGAGCAAGTAAATTATTTTTCCTAAAATAATTAATAATAATGATAATAATTTATTTATTTATTAACACACACTCACATTATATTTCTTTAAAGGATGATTACGCAATTTCTTCTTATCAACGTGCACAACAGGCTTTTGCCGATGGGGTTTATGAAAATGAAATTGTTCCTGTAACTGTTTCTGGAGGCAGGGGAAAGCCTAATAAAATCATTACTCAAGATGATGAAATTTCAAATGTAAAAAAACTTTATAATTACATGATTTTATTTAATTGAGGATTGAAAAAATAATTAATTTTTTTTTTATTACAGCTTAATGTTGATAAGTTACGTGCGGTTCGTCCAGCTTTTACTGAGAAAGGTTCAGTGACCGCACCAAATTCTTCACCATTAAGTGATGGTGCCGCAGCTATTGTTTTGATTAGCGGTGAAAAAGCTAAAGAGTTAGGTATAAAAACTTTAGCTAAAATTAATGGATGGGGTGATGCTGCTCAGGTAATATATATATTTATTTATTTATTTATTTTGATTAATCAACCAATTTAAACATTAAATAAATTTCTTTTTCTTCAAAAAGACACCGTCTAAGTTTACAACATCGCCTTCATTAGCGATTCCAAAAGCATTAGCACACGCAGGAAATATTCCAATATCACAAGTAGATTATTTTGAAATTAATGAAGCATTTTCAGTAGTAGCATTGGCAAATTTAAAATTACTTGAATTAAGTAAAGATAAGGTAAATGTATTTGGAGGTGCTGTTGCAATGGGTCATCCGTTAGGATGTAGTGGTGCAAGAATAATTTGTACTTTAATTAGTGTACTACAAAAAAAGGATGGTAAAACTGGTGTGGCCAGTGTATGTAATGGTGGTGGTGGTGCTAGTGCCATTGCCATTTCATTGCAATGAAAAATGGATAAGATGATTAGTATATATATAATATTCAACTAAAATTATTTAATTACGGAAGGAAAATTTAATAAAATTTTATTTCCATAACAGCTTGAAAGCTTGAAACATGGTATACTGTATTATTAATTAAATTACAGAATTTTTATAATTAAAATATTAAATAATTATTTAATTAATTGGTTAATATCCATCATCAAGTTATCATTATTATACATATCCATATAAGGAGTATGACCTATTGCCTATTACCTATTATATGATTACACCACTTTATACACCACTGACTTTGTTTCTATCTAGAAGAATATTAATAGAAAATATAATGCTAAAATGACCTAAAAATTAAAAAAATGAATAATTGCACCAGTTTTTCCAAAATGCCTCTAATAATTTATTGATTTTGATCTAAAGATAGTGATGCAAATGATGCAAATGATGCATGTATTACTTTTAATAATATAAGTAATAATATATGACCCTTTAATTTACTTTTCAATGAAAAAAATATTATAATAATCCTATATTTTCTTATAAAGAGAAAAAGGTAATGTTATATATAGAACATATTTTACTAAAACTTTAATATTCTAAATATATTTCAGACATATTATATTTAGAGAATTTCAAATTGTACACGGGTGTTTGAACCCCGTATTGTTAATCACATACTGTTTATTTTTGCATTGCATTTTTGTGGCTGTATCGATCACTTTATTTTTTCTCTTCTTTTTATTATAAGAATATAAGATGTTTAATGATAACGATAATACTCATCCTTATGATAACACCCATAATAATTAAGAAAGTATTTCTTATAATAACACCTATGATTATAATAACATCTATGATAATATTCCTAATAATAATACCCAATTTTATGATGCCTATGAAAATTTTCTTTATTACAACACTTACGAAAGTCTACCACCCGCTTATGATAATAATACCTACTATAAAAATCTATCTTATGACGTCTGTTTACCCTATGACATTCTTGAAAATCTATCTTATGATACCTATCTACCTTACAATATACGTGAAAATTTTTCTCATGATGTCATCCTAGATTATGATGTCCCCACAAAAATCTAAATGAAAACCTATCTGATTATAATGAAAACCAATCTAATCAAGTAATAAATTTTTCCTTTTTCTATCATTAATTTCATCTTCTAATAAGCATTCTAATTATTTTATTTCTGATGTTTGTTAATAGGATTATGAAACAAGTGATAATGGAGATGAATTGGTTGAACTTACAGATTCTTTGGAATTGATTGCTGGACTAACCTTCAACAGCTGGGACGAATTTAAGAGTTGATTAATAGATTTACTTTAAAAGAAGTTTTTAGCTATAAAATCAGATCAAGTAAGAAAATTGAAGGTGTAATATGAAGGATAGCCTATGAATGTATCAAATCAGATTCAAATACTTCTCAAATAACTTCTGATCCAATTAAAAGATGTAATGCCAGCTCTTCAAAAACATCATGCCCTTGAAAACTTAATATTACCTATCTAAAAACAAGTAGTGTTATAAAAATCAATTCTTTTAATAATGAACATAATCACTCACTTACTTCAATAGTTTATGAAATAGCACCATGATTTCGAAAATTAGCATCTGAAATGCTGGTAGATATTGAAAAGTATGTGATTCAAAGTCAAATGGACTCAGCATCTATTTATCCTTTACTTAAGCATGACTATCCAGATCAACCATATATAAAAAGGATTTATATAACGCGGTCTATCAATTTCGTCAAAAAAATAACTCTGGAGATACAGATGCTTCCCAGATGCTTAAACTATTAATAAAATGAAAAGATTTCAATCCACTATGAATTGTAAAACTTCAGCTAGATCCTATTTCAAGAAAACTAAAATCTCTCTTGTAGATGTTATCTACACAAAAGAAATGAATTAAATACAATGATATTACCATTATTGATACCATCATCGGTCTGGATGTGGGTTCCACCCATCTCGGCCAAGGCCTCACAGTACCTACATCTCCCCTCTGGAGGTAACTTCAGCAATACAGCCAGAAGAGGCTCAAAGAGCCTTGCCAGATATCAATAAGGGAGAGGACCTGAAGGTCTGACCCTCTATATCCACCCCACATCTGTTCCTACATCTGACTAAGGATGGCGCCGAAATTGCTTTTCCAAATCTGCAGTATTGCGGATTTAAGAATTGAATTGCGCATATGAGTTCACATATCCGCAATGAATTTGCATATCCGCAATGAATCTGCATATCCGCAATGAATCCGCAAGTCCGCAATGAATCTACAAATCAATACTGTATCGCAAATCCGCAATGAATCCGCAAATCAATACTGTATCGCAAATCCGCAAATCAATACTGTATCGCAAATCCGCAATGAATCTGCAAGTTCGCAATGAATCCGCAAATCAATACTGTATCGCAAATCTGCAATGAATCCGCAAATCAATACTGTATCGCAAATCCGCAATGTTAAATAAAATAATATCAAGTAAAAAACCATCAATTCAAAATAAAGAATTTGTCATCCTGACATATTAAAAATTATTGAAATTAGAAGTGTTATTTTTATAATTTTTTTTTTGTCAAAGTTATTATACTGAATTAAACATATTATTTATTCATCACAATCAACTTCGTTTGATGATGATATCATGCTATACCAAGACTTCTTTGATTCAATTTTATACACTTTTTTTTCTATCATTTTTGGACATCCATCACTTCTGGACAATTTTGTCCACTTTTTTTCTATCATTTTTGGACATCCATCGCTTTTGGACAATTTTGTCCACTTTTTTTTCTATCATTTTTGGACATCCATCGCTTCTGGACAATTTTGTCCACTTTTTTTCTATCATTTTTGGACATCCATCGCTTCTGGACAATT
>QZLH01002193.1:4341-16111 GCA_003833135.1 Oehlia diaphana | reverse complement strand
TACGATGAATGTCAAAAAATCAGAGGTTCATAATAAGACCGCATATCTTTGCAAAAGCATCAATCATTGGTCTTGTATAATGTACTTTGCAGATACTAATTATATCATGAAAAAAAATACTCTTCAATATCAATATTTATTAAAAAATAATATGTATCCTGGGCTACGTCCCAAACATTGTATTTATCCTCTATTCTATCTAAATTAATCTAGCGTGCAATGTGCATCCAAATAATTACTCATAATTGATTCAATATCCACTTCCCGATATTTAATAAAGAAATGTTTTACCTTTATTAGATTCTTGTCTTGAGCAAATTTCAGCCGGGATGCCCCGGTCAAAAAACACATTTTTTTATTTTGTACATTGTATTAGTTATATATAGATCATCCGAGCTTGAATTATTGAAATAGCGTATCACTGAACTTGAAGCTAAGAACGACAAGCTTGAGGCTGAGAATGACGCAGGGCAATAGCTTTATTAGTAAATATTTCGAGTACGTAAAACTTTATGCTATGCTCACTGGCAAAGATTTGGATGATGTAGACGTTAAAGTAAAATTCATCAGTGGATTATCATCCGATAATAAAAAGCGCGCAGAAGAGTTTTGATTTAAAAAACCTTTAAAAGAGATAGTCAAATATTTAGTTAGAGATCCAACACTTTCTACCGAAATACAGAAATACAAAGTGGGTGAGCTGAAACAAGGTAATGAATCAATCGGTAAGGTATTTTATCAAAAATTAGAAAGGCTTAAAAAGCTTTCCGGATGTGATAAGGAAGATCTTAGAAAAAAATTATTTTGCGAAATTTCAACTATAAATCAAGATGAAGTCAAATTATGGGGGATGAATCTTCCTTTGGATGAGTTGATAGAAAGGCTTGAAACACCAGAACAACTTTCCGAATAATATAGAGTGCCGATCACCAGCTCGGAAGAATTGCTGAGCCACAGATTGTGCGACAAAAAATAGGTGGATCACCAGACAGGTTTGTGTGACATAATAATTTTCGCATATATATTCGAAAAGAAAACATAATTAACCTTTGTTCTTTATTTTTTCCTGAACAAATGTGAGAAAATGTGAAAGGGTGTCTAGTTGCAACACAGGACCCACCATAAAAGTAAATAATAATGTCAAAAGCATATGTTATGAAAGGCTGAGGACTTTGGAATTTCGAGTTCGTTAGGCGTAAAACCAACTATATGTCTTGCAAGGTAGATCTACATGTGAAAAGGTAAGAAGATTCCGTTTGCATGTGCTTTCATGGAACTCTTGGCATCAGACGACAATACTAATTACGCCATATACCTCCTTATCTTTTTTCCCAGCAAGATATAAAGCATGTAGGGGTATGTGGAAGTTTAGCCAACTTTTCGCAAAATCATTCCTGTAAAAATAATTCAAAAATAGGTATGTATATACCAGAAGTTATGTATGTTTGGGGGTGAGTTTTTCTCACTAAGGGGTTTGTTTTATCAAACAAAGCAAGATGTCTTCCAAATTCACACAAGCTGACAAGATTAAAAAATATGAAACGGAAAGACTTATCAAGTATTTGCGGGAGGATTCCAAATCAGAAGGCTTAGAACTTGACAATAACTTTTTTACAAAGCTTGAGGAGAAAGAAATCACCGGTATTTCATTTCTCAAACTAACCGGATGGGATTTTAAGGAATATGGAATAACATTAGGACAAGCATTAGAACTTGAGAATTATATAAAGAGGCTGGGTGAGTAATTAATTTTGCCGAGCCAGAGGGGTTCGAAAAGGGATCATTCGCTTTGCATAATGTTATAGCTGAAATCTAACTGTTATTTCCTTTGGTAACAGGTGTTCGAGAAGCAAAAATAGGTTTAGGAGATGTTATCGTTAAAAAATAGTATTTTTATTCGCATCATGTAATAGCGATATAGTCGCAATCTTATATATTGTAGGCTGAGTTCTGGCAACGTTTTTTTATTTTTTAAATAAAACATATATTATGTTCTTGTCGTAAATCTTGAAAAATATCACGTGTAATGATGTAATATAATATCTTCCCCAGTATCGCCAGAAAATTTTTTCACCCCCACGTGACCCTAAATAATTTGTCACCCATATCACATCCCTCCACTTTCTCATTTTTTATAAGTATTCTAAGGACTTAAATTTTTTTCGGTGTCTAAAATCCTATTTGTCACTCGTTATTCGTCACATGGTTAATTTCTTAATTCCAGCCAAATCTCATAATGCCGGCCAAAGTCACGTGGGGGTGAAAAAATTTTCTGGCGATACTGGGGTAAATCAGTAGCGACTAGCGACCGCTCCCTGGTTTTGCATTATAGTTATCCAAAGTTTAATAGAAGCATTCTATTTGATGTGAATCAAGTTTTTCGTATAAAAATAGAAAAAGCTTTTTACACCGATTCCTAATAACCTGCTATATATATATATATTTACAATGAATTCTGCCAGTTATGATTAAATGTGATTATACCTTCTTTAATTTCTAAAACATTCCAAGTTTTCAACACTTTCATCACTAAAATATCTAGAAATTTCTTCTTCACTTCCTCCACTCTCTCCAATTTCTTCATTGTTTTCAATATTCATCAAATCATTGAAATAGAATCGAACGTAGTACAAAATAGAAAACTGTAAACAAAACCGCCCAATGACAACTTCACTCTGGTGGAAAAGAAAAGAGAAGGAAAACTAAAGCTATGATGAATGGCACGATCAAAATAGCACGCACTAGATAAAACATTTTGAGAAAAAACAACCGTAGGCCCCGAAGAGGAATACTTTAAAATAATTTATATAATAATATGAAACATTCCAATATCTTAATTTTTGAATGATGTAGAATTGAGTAACTATTACAAAGGTGTTAACGATTGACAAATAAAAGAATTAAAATGAAAAATTAAGTTTTAGAAGAAGGTAGTCCATGCTTCTAGACGGTCATTGGGCGCCTGGGAGAAGGACAACGCTTCTTACTACTTGTAGTAGTTGTGGCAAGAAGAATTCATTGTGATCAATCGCTTGTCCGGTTAGGATTCTAAAGCATTTTGTGACAAAGTATAATACAGTATTTATCAGGCAAGAGTTGGTTTTCAAGCTATGGAATTAATCACAGATTTTCTTTTGATTTTTCTTATACAAAAGTATTTTAAAAGTTATTCCTTCAAACAAAAAAGTTTACTTTTATTTAATTATATAGAGCTAGACAAGTATTAATCAACAATTTATTTTATTGGTATTTTAATAGGTTTAAGTTTTATTTTATTAAATGAACTATTTCACGTAATTTATACTTTAGTAGAAATGGTTATAACTACGTATTTCTAGATTCAGATGATTTTAAAGGATTAGGACAAGCTTTGATTGTTATTAAAAATTATTTAAATTGAATCACGGGAAACAGATATTAGAATTTAAAATAATTTTATTGGCTTCCGAAGAATAGGCCACTTATGGGAACAAAAATGTTGATCATCACGTGAAAAATCTGATGATAAAACAGGCGCACCTGCCGCATTTTGCGGCACATTTTTGACCAGAGCGGCTTGCCATATAATTTTCTAACGTGAAATTTGATAAATCATATCCAATTCACAAAGTATATTATTTAAAGAAAATTTAATGTTGAGTTTAGAAATTTGTTCGATCTTCTATTTCGAATGTTTATGACAATTATTAACGATCTCTTCAATCCGATTTACTTTACTTGAAAATAAGCTAACACAATCTTTCTCCTCTTTACAATTAGAATATAAATTTGTTGGCTTTCTCGTAGATTTATTTGTTATTGTTGTTGCATAGTTTAATTTTTTGAACATACGGCGCTCCGCCTGTTCTTGATTCATAATTTCTTGATGATGTCGTAAAAGAAACGAATGAAACGAATGAGGTTTTTTTTTGTACGAAATAAAAAAAAGGATGACACGTCTTTTGTTTTTTATTTTTAGATAAATAATAAAAATCACGTGAATGTTACACTAATCACGTGATTAACAATGACAAAAAAAAATATATATTAACATATTTCGATTCAGAAAACGTATAAACCCTATTATGTGACAAAAAAAAGTTTATATATAACAAAATATACTGGATAAACAATTTTTTATTTGTCTTTTGTATTAATTGGATTAAATACTGTAAAATCATTTTCATTTTTTTTGTTTGCGTGAAGTTTTAAAATCATAAATCTCCTGCATTGTAGTACGTTGTGGCTACCTTGTTAATAAACGTTAGATGTGATTGTATATACTACCATATATACTTCCATAATCATTAATAAAAAGATTTTTCTTTGTTTCATTTCTATTTTAAAGTAGCAATAACGAGAGTATTTTCTTTGTTCAGTTTATAATGCTTATAAATGAAGGCTGATTTCAAATCATGAGTCATAATACGCGAAATATAATATATGTGTATTACATTTGCAAATAGGTCTGTTTTTGGCTATTATTTTAAATCCAACTTTATTGACACACGAATAACTATTTCATAAAAAACGTGATATACTGTACAATGAAAAATGACGATCTGACATTCTATCACATGATTTTAATCGAAAAACGAAAAAAAAATTAAAGTATAATGTAGAGTTTAAGAGTAATGATATTATGCAATTAGATAAATGAGCATTAATTTAACGGATGTCTATAACCATTGTTTTTGGCATTCAACTAATCCCTTTTGTTGATATCCAAGCACTTTTCTTTTTCGATTTGTCGTACGCACCTTACGTCCCAAATAGTTTTGGTTTCATCATAAATAAAATCTAAGAAAGACGTACTTATTTTGATCCTATCTTTAAGATTTATCTTGACGCTATTTTTAAGAAAATCCGATAACTTTAACGGAAATATTCCTTTGATCAAATCGATAAAGGTGATGTTGTTTTCGTCGACACATAATTTTCCGAAGCTCTCACTAGCCACGAACGCGTCGAGCTCAAACTTTGTCAGTTCGTACCTTTCTAATTTTAATATCTCTTCACATAGAAGTGAAAAGGCTTTTCTAATAATTTCTTTGATGACCTTCTTCGAATTACACATCCAAACATGATTAAAGGTTTCTATTTTCCTTTCGCAACAAATACACTTCCAATTTTTGTATATTCCATACATCGATTTTTTAAATTGCTCTATCGTCGAAATTTCTTCTATCAACCTCTGGATTTTTTCCTTCGTCGCCTTGTATTCCAAAAGGACGTTGTCAAAGCCCTGTTTCTTTCAGATATTCGAAGGTTATTAACCAATCCACGTTTAAATGTTTATATTTAAAATTCCTATAAAAACTTAGGAAGCTTTCTAAATTACATATTTCTGTATCTTCTATATAATAATTTTTTTGTGTGTAACCGTAACGGCTAGTAATTTTAAAATTATATACTTTTTCTATAAAAAAAATGGATAATTATCAGTTTAAATTATTATAGTTGTAAAAAATTTAAAATATATACAGTACAGTTCCAACTTCCAACCTTAAAAAGGCTTACTAATCATATTTCATTTTCGGCAATTCCCATTTTCTCAGGATGATGCGTCAGCCGCAACAGATCATTTACGCTGATGTTTAATTTTTAGACTGAATCATTTTATTTTTTTTCAGTCTTTTTTTCGACCGGTTCTTTTTTTTTTTTTAATAATATTTTTCTGGTCTTTTCTTTGGACCGGACTGAATTTTTAATATTTCTTTTTTCTCCTTATATTAATCTATACTAATACTGTATTTTTTTGTGTAATTTTTTTATTATTTTTATACATATTTTTTTATCAACATATATAATGTATAGGTATATTATCATTATTATTTATTTCGTCTTTTAGTCTTAGATCTAGATTGTATCGATTAGATTGATTTTGTGGTCCTATTTTTAATAATTTTTTTTTATTTTTTTTCCTACTTTTTATTGTATTTTTATACTATAATACATGATTAAAATATAAAATTACATAGTCATGTGCAACTATAATAATTTTGTTGCACTTTTTTTAAAAAAAGATTTGCCAATAAATGATTTAAAATTTTCTTGTGGATTTCAAACCCGGAAACTTACTATATAAACGAAACATACTACATTTATTGATTTCTATTATTGATATAAACATCAAGGGAAGGTAATTAGATGTTTCAGAATGAATAACTATTAACACGTAAATTCATTTTCTATCTTCAATGCAAATTTACTTTAAACAACGAATATTAGAATACATCTTTAGAAACCCACATTATTAATTCAAAAATATCCGCCTTCTAAGTATCGTAACAATAATAATTACTATCAATATTTAGCAATTAGCAAATATTTTCAATAATTTATCACAAGCACAAATTTTATGAATTAAGGTTTATTAAGAAATTATTTAAGAAACTATGATAAATTTTACGTTATGAAAATAACTAAGCAGACTAGATTATTTCGAAATTGTTAATAAATCAACCGCAATGAAGGCAGTGATAGTTTGATTTTGCCATTATTTGTAGTCATTTAATTTTGATAATTAACATAACTACTTAATAAATACTTTACAGAAATTAGTGATGGCTTAATGCGCAGTAACTGCATATATGTAATTTCTTTACGATTACATAATGTGGTCACTATGTATTTATAACGCAGTTACTGCGCATTAAGCCATCGCTACGATCTTGAAGTTTCTGTAAAGTATTATGATAATATGAAATATATAGATGAACAGTAGACAATTGAAAGAGATATAGTATTTGTATTCTTATCTTTATATAATTACTTTGTTTTCATTAAAGTACAAGGATTTTTTAAATTTCATTGAATTTATATTTAAGAATAATTTTCTTCAAAGATATATTTATATGTCTTTCAATTTTATCTATTTGATTATTACTTTCTTTTGATAATTGAAGTCCGTATAAAAAAATGAAAACTACATATCTTTAAAATCCTTATTTAAATCTCAGACTATTTTAAATCTCTATATTTAAATAATTTTTTTAACAAGTATCATTAATATTGTTCGGATCCTGAACCAATCAAAAATAACGAATTTACGTTTTAAATTTATTTTTTTAGTTATTACCACCCAAAATTAATTTTTGTGTATATTTTTAAAGAAAATTTATAATACCAATAGTAGCTAATAATGCAAAAAAAATACTGTATCAAACCCTTTAAAATTAAATTGATAGAATAAAATTAAATATTGAATTTAAAAATTAAATAAAGACTTTAACTTGCTTGCTGAATCAGTAAAAGCTAAACGAAATAAAACAATACAAAAGGAATGGAACCAATGAAGTTGAACAACAATCAAAGAATATTTACTCCGTGAAATAAAAATAAAAGTATAGTTTGTTGTGATTGAAAAAAAATGAGGAAATCGGCATTTAGTAAAACGCCGATAATAACGAATCATTTTCGACATACACATAACAATTTCGAAATAATCTAGTCTTGCTTATTTTCATAACGTAAGATTTTTACATAGTATCTTAAATAATTTCTTAATTATATCTTAATTCATAAAATTTTCGATTTTGCTTTGATAAATGTTAATATTGACAGTAATTTTTACGATATTTAGTAGAAGATGTATTTTTGAATAAATTATGTAGATTTTCTAAAGATGTCTTCTAATTCATTTTTAAAAGTAAATTTTGCATTGAAAATAGAAAATGAATTAACCTTATTCGGCTTTATATGAAAATTGACAATAACCTCTTCTATTTTATTGCATTCGTTCTTTTCCTTACAATCTAGACAAAGTTTTAGAGACCTCTTAACATATGGAGTTCTTCTCTCGTGATCATTTTTTGATGACATTGTAAAACGATTATAATAATAATAATAAATTTTGTTACCCAAGTCAACTAGAGAAAAAACTAATTTCTTAAGTAATAAATAAAAAGAAGTAAAAGTAAAATCAAAAAAAAAAATTAGAAAGAATAGTAAAGTTTCGTATTTCACTTTTTAGTTAGATGATTCAGAAGAATTAGGTTGTAAAATTGTGTTGTAATGGTGACAAGTTTTTGTAGATTTTCTAAAGTAAAATTCGATAGATCGTATTCCAATTCACATGGAACATTATTTTAGGGTAAAATTTGCGTTAAATTTAGAAGCTTGTTGGATTGCTTCTTTTGAAGGTTTTTAATCTTATTTACTTTGTTAGAACTACTAATTTAACACAATCCAAATGTTTTTTACAATTATAATAGAGTTTCGGTGATTTTCTTTTGCTATTATCAAGATTTATTTTTGAATGTACGTATTTTGTTTATGATATATAGACCATGCGACGTTAGATATATATTGCAAGTAATGAAATGATTTACGAATATTTTCCTACCCTATCTACCCTATTTATAAAAAAAAAAAAGTTACTAAAAAACGCGTTTTATATTGTGTAGCGTTTGTTAAATTTATCGAAAAACTGTATCACGCGACATTACACGACAGCAGAGGGAACATGTAAGATAAAATTATGTGATTTGTGTTGATTTTTGTTTTCTCGTGTTACTAAAGAATAATATTTGTTTGCAAGAATAATTATCTAAATTTTTATATTGTCTTTAATAAAATTTTTTTTTTTTAAAAAAAAAAGTGATAAGTACAGTATGATCATTTTAATATATAAAAAGATACTAAAGGAACTTGTGTTTTTTGTTCAAAAATTTTTTCCTTGTAAACTTTTCTATCGATGCTCAATAAAAATTTTGTTACATGAAGAGATACATAATTTTATGATAAACCAAATATCTTGCGGATTTTCCCATAATGTTTAATAGTAATCATATTGTTCTTGTGAATTTGACTTTATAAAGCTTAACATTTAACAGAGGATCTTCTCGATTATTAAACTCGAAACGGAAAATTATCGTAGTACTTACTGTAAAAATGATGTGATTTTATACGCTGAAATTTTTTGATATATGCGTATATGGAAAAAGTTTATTAATAGCTATCTCAACAACCATTTTAATAAATGAATACGATATGTATGTGATTATGGAAGTTCTGATAAATAATAATAATAATTCATAATAATACCGGTCATTTTAAAACAGTCATACAATTTTTTCGGAACAAAATATTTTACGATAATTAAAACGATAAACGATAAACGAAAATCACTAAAACATGATTTTTTTCATTTTTTATTATTTTAATTAGGAAATATCAATTTGTAACTATATAAGTATTTAGATTCTATAGTAAGATTAGTATTTGGGTTAGGGTTAAGATTAGGGTTATCTGTTATTGTTAATGGATTAGTTAATTAAACTCAAAGGTCCGAATAACTATGGTGATAAATAATTATTCGCCACTAAATAGTAATGAATAGCATAACCCTTAACCCTTTTAATTATTAATAGCACTAGTTTTGAAGATTAAGATTACTCACTAATGTGATATAATATAACTAATGTATATAATATAAATAAATAATATATATGTATAATCACTGTAATGTACATATTGTTTGTCGACATGCACGAGTAATGAAGTGTAGCCATACCTGCATCTACATCTAATCTGAGCCGGTGAACCGGGTCCAATTGATCATCATTTGGAATTTCTTGATTTGTGATCATTTGTAATCATCCGGACCATGATTTCTACCGTCATTACATGGAATCCGAGCTAATTTCACATCGGATCCAATGTATAACCATCTGCTGGGGCATATATATGTGTATACATATATATGTATATATATACAGTATGTTATGTATATATATGTATGTATATGTATACTGTATATATGTAATTATGTATGTATGTGTATATATATGTATGTATGTATAGGTACCGTCGGAATTGCCCGAATTGAAATTACGGCATCACAAAATATAGATTTACCATTTAAATATTTAACAAATCATCGAGACCAGCATTATAGATTGCAAATTATCTACAGCATAACCAGAAAAAAATATTTACTTTGTGAAATTTTTGTACTTTTGACATTAAATAATTAGGGCATTACGGCGATTTAATATATTACGGTATAAGCTTCATATCAAAAGAATAAAGAAAAAGCCAACAAAACCTTGTCAGAATTGTAAAGAAACGAACGATTGCGTTAAATTATTCTCAAATAAAATAAATAAATTAGAAAGAAACCATCATAATTTTCGTGAAAATCTTCCTAAGACCAATGAAATTTCCTATTCCACACATGCAAAATTCACTTTGAATAGTGTTCCTTGTGAATTAGAATATGATTTATCACGTTTCACATTAGAAAATTTACAAAAATTGGCTGATTTTACAACCCAAAATTGCAACAATAATTTAAAAAATGATTTTTTCCCAACCTACAATCGCTTTTAATAAATTTTCTACTTCTCACAAATTTCTCATGATTTTGGAAACCTTTTACTTTAAACTATACTTTTTATTTTTATTTCAGAATAAGTATTATCTTCTTGTATAATGATAGTACTGTACTTTTAGACTTCTTTATTTGATCGCTGTTCAACTTCATTGGTTTCACTCCTTTTTGTATTGTTTTATTTCGTTTAGCTTTTACTGAACTTAGTCTTCATTTATTTTTATATTCAATATTTAATTTTATTCTGTCAATTTAATCTTTAATAGAAGGGTTTGATACAGTATTTCTTTTTTTTTCATTTTTAGCTACTATTAGTAATATAAATTTATACTTTTTTAGCGATAATAACTAAAAAAATAAATTTGAAACGAAAATATAATACACAATAAATTGTTAGTTACACGAAAAGAAAGATTTTGCTAATTATTAAATTTGTAAAGATTATTCGAATGTCAATGAGATAGAACAGTAAAAGTTTTGTATTTTATTTTCAATTAGATGATTCAGAATCTTGTTAATTGTGTAGCAATAGCAACAAATTCCAATTCATAAATATATTATATCCATAAAACTAAACTCATTTAGAAATCACCATTTTTTTTAATTTACTCTTTTTATAATAAAAAAAATTACAAAAAATAGTGATAATTGTTTCTTATCACTTTCTTTTTTTGAGAAAATAAGTTCGTCTCAGTTTTTATTAAAAAAAAAAAAAAAAATTCAAAAAAAATAGTAATTATAATTAAATTTCTATTCATGATAATGATATTTTTCTTCGATTATATTAAAAAAGGAGTTGTTTTGTGTGAGAAATAGTTTTTTACTTGGAAATTTCCGTTTGTGATCATCGTTGGAGATTAATTAGACGCTTGAAAATTAATTGTTGAACAATATTAAAAATAATACCTACAGTAAATAAAGAAATTGTTTAAAATACATATTAAAGATATGAGATTTATACCCTATAATATATTTATGCAAAAACCATTTATATAATATTTATGCTCGTGTATAATAAATGTCTAAAAAAGCACCATTTTGTTTAATTTTTGTTTTTTTGTAGTAAGACAAACAGAGCAAAATGGTGCTTTTTTAGGCGGTTTTAACACATGAACACAAATATAAACGAATTTAACACATTTCATTTTTATAGGGTACGATCTGGCGGAATCACAACATTTTCAAAAAATATTTTATAATAAACTTTAGATCAAAACATGATGCATATAATAAACAAAAATATGAAAATTTAAGACACAAGTAGAGCATGTGATGACGATCAATCAGAAAAATTTTGATTGGCCTTCAAAGTGTGTGATAATCAGATGACTTAATTTGGAGGTCGTCTAAAGCGGGGGCAAATCATGTGATTCAGTGTAATTTTAATTAGATTAATTTTTTATAAAGAAAGATTAATAGAAACTTTAAAATCATAATATAAGCGTATTTTTATCT
>QZLH01002191.1:0-16155 GCA_003833135.1 Oehlia diaphana | reverse complement strand
GAAATATTTTAAAAAGTTACGAAATATTACGCTTACGCAAACTTGCGGCGGGTCTGGAAGCTTACGAAATATTATGATGTGTAAACTTGCGCAACTTTTCGCACTATATAATTTCCTGATGTAGTTGAGCGTCTCTTTACCCCTCAAGTTGCATCTGACTTGCTAACTTTAAAGGAAAATAAGATGAATTCTCAAGCCTGAGTTAAAAATCTACCTGCAGTTATAAAGGACCTGAATAATTCAATAACTCAACTACTTGGTATATCTCCTATTAAAGCAATAAAAAAGACACGAGTATGTGCCAAATCTTTTAAACCACGAGATGGTCCTCTTGAATTTGATGAAAAGAAATTATCACATGATTTAAATATAAGATATTTACTTGAACCTAATGATTTGGAAGGAAGAAGATGTCAAGCAGGAGATATGAATTGGTCTCCTAAAATTTATCATATATGTAAAACTTTAGTGCAAAAAAATCAGCCAGTATTATACTGGTTAGCTGATAATGAAGGTAAAGGACCAGAGAGATTCTTTGTAAAAGAAGAGCTTTTAATTATTCCAGATAATACTGAACTTCCACCTCAATGGGTACTTATGAATTGAGAGAAAGTCTTCAACTTCTTTGGCAATTTTCTCTTCTGTAATAAAATAATCTTTAGCTAACTTATAGTATAACACATGAAGATTTATAATGGCATTAAGAATCTTTGGATCTCTTTGATACCATGATTTGTAATCAATCTTATATTGATGGTACTTGGCTTCATTAGGAATAATTTTGTGCACAGTATTTAAAATATATTCATTCTTTTGGATCTTCTGCTTGACGCAATTTACTAATCTGTTCTTTATATCCTTGCATGAATTTACCATTCTTTGGCTTTTTATAATAAAGTCCTGCTTTGATTACATTAATTAAAGTCATCTCGATATCTTGTGATAAAGGCTTAACTAAAGCAGTTTGAGTACTTTGCTTTTGCTTATTCATTGTGTGTATAATTATTTATTAAATGAAAATATTTAATTATATTAAATAATGCAAGGTGAATATATTTGCAACTACTTACTCAGATCAGGAAACATTTGTGGTCAAACCTGTTGGAAAACAGAAGGCTGACATAAACATTGGAAAGCTAGAGCACGTCTTCCTTGTAAGATTTGTAATAAACCAACAAGTTCTAAACCTGGACTTTGCCGTAATCATAAAGGAGGATATTATGTGACCCAGTACATTATTAAACGGCTACATGAAAAGACTATGGGACATCAGTAGGTGGGCCTTCCTACCTGAATGAATCTTGGTAAAAAAAAATACACCTGGTCAAAGAAAATTTACACCTTTCCAAAATTTTTCACCTAAAAGCATGTATAGCAGGATGAGCTTAATATATTCATTTAATGTCTTCTTGTATGGACAGAAAAAAACGTATAGTAGTGAAGGCTTAAAAACTAGTTAGCTTTACATTCTGGTATACAAAATTTACACCTGATCGAGGATAAATTTACACCTTTTCAAAATTGTACATTTAGAAGCTGCACCAGTTATAAATAGCAGGGTGAGTTTAAAATAACTATTTAATGCTTTCCTGCATGGTGAAAAAATAATGTATAGCAGGGTAGGCTTAAAAACTAGTTAGCTTTACATTCCAGTATACAAAATTTACACCTGATCGAGGATAAATTTACACCTTTTCAAAATTGTACATTTAGAAGCTGCACCAGTTATGAATAGCAGGGTGAGTTTAAAATAACTATTTAATGCTTTCCTGCATGGTGAAAAAATAATGTATAGCAGGGTAGGCTTAAAAACTAGTTAGCTTTACATCCTGATATACAAAAATTTACACCTGAATATACACCATAAAATGTCAATTTAAGGATTTCCCGTATAGTAAAAAAATGATGGAAAAATGTATAGCAAGGTGAGCTTAAAAGCCAAATTGGTTTGCATTTTGGTATACAAAAATTTATACCTGTCCTTAGGACAGGTGTAAATTTTTCACCATTAAGAACTAAGTGAAATCACTCTGAACTTAAATCTAGGATAACATAAAAAATGGTATGAAAAAAGAGCTTACAGAAGCATACTACTACAAGAATGATCACTTCATTCTCGTTCTTTCTGTGGTATTTTAACAGTAAGAAATATAACATAATTTTTGTTATTCTAGAATCAAGCTAAATGTCTCATTAAAGTTAAAAATAAGATATACTTTTAGGCTTTCATAATGATAACGAAGGCTTGAAAGGATAGTATAATTTTTACTATCCTAAAATCAATCTAAATGTCTCATTAAAGCTATAAATTAGTTATACTTTTAGACCACCATATGAACCATGGATGTCATAAATCATAACAAAAAAAAGTATAGCAATAAACGACTCTAAAATGGATTGAAGCCTTATTTGATAGCAAAAAAAATGTATACCTAGAAACCATCTGGAGGGTGAGCAGTAGGGTGTTTGCACCAGAACCCCATTTTACCCTACTTAAGTTGCTTGTTTGTCTAATAGTCTAAAATTTTTTTTTATTCTTTTTAAAATCTGTTAAAATTTAATAATTGTGGCTTAAAATATGATATTGAAAATTAATCTTAAAGAAAAAATGATTTGCATACGTAAGGATCAATGACGTAAGTGGTGGCTTAAAAAGTTGCAGAAAATTGATCTGCAGTATTACCATAAATAATATAAATACCAAATTAAAAATTTTTTGCTTTAATTTTTATTTATCATTTAAAATGTCCAGTAATAATTAAACTAATAAATGTTATAAATTAAACCCTAAATTACCAAGTAAAAAACAACTATATGAAGAATTATCACAAATTTTTATTCAAAATTTTGATAAAATAAATAAAAGAGAAATTGGTCCTACAATTCAAAATATCCATGAAAATATATTTGAAGAAGATTTAAGTATAGTAGTTGATGATTTGGTAAATTTTTATTTTAAAGAGGTAAATGAAGGAAAAGATAAAAATGAAAGAAAGCAACATATTCTTGATTGTATTAATAATCTTAATATAAATTTACAAGAAATTTGCAATTGGCTTTTAAATAATCAAAATAATTCAAATTCTATTTATTTACTTGGATATCTTAATTGTCATGGAATTGGAATGAGTGTTAATAAACAATATGCATTTGAATTATATCTAAAATCAGCGGAGTTAGAAAACAATTCAGCTCAATTTGACCTCTCTATTTTGTACATGGATAGAAATGATATTGATAATAATCTTGGTAAAACCTTTGAATTGTCTAAGATGTTGGCAAAAAAAGAATATCCAGGTGGAATAAATCTATTGGGATATTGTTATAATATTGGAATTGGAACTGACATTAATACACAGAAAGCATTTGAGTTATATTATATTGTGGCAGAATTTGGAAATTCACATGGAATAAATAATTTAGGATGTTGTTATGATAATAGAATTGGAACTGATGTTAATAAACAAAAAGCAATTGAATTATATCAAAAAGCAGCAAATCTAGGAAATGATATAGTTCAATATAATCTTGCTTTAATGTATGAATGTGGCAATGGAATTAAAAAAGATGTTGATCAAGCAATTTTTTGGTATAAGAAATCTGCTGAACAAGGATATGAATAAGCTCAAAATAAATTAAAAGCGCTTTTAAAAGAATGATTTAAAGTCTAGTATTCTATTATATAGTCTTATTTTTAGATCTATTGTTAATTATATACTAATTTTATATTATCTTTGTCTATATACCATATACCATTTATGATTTCTTGAGAATATCAAGAAATTTTTTTGGTGATATATAGTGATATATGGGGACATGCACAGCAAAACAAGGGGATAGGATCTAAAAATTTTTTTTTGAGATTTCATTACAACTGTAATTTTTGGATAAATTGGAGCATAATTATCATATAAACTTAAGAAAATTTTTTTTAAGGCTATCCCCTTGTTTTGCTGTGCTTATCCCCATATATCACTTTATCAATATTTATCACATTATTTATAAAATATGATATATTTCGATAATCAGACTCGTAATAATCAGACTCGTCGAGTAATATCAATAGGGATAAACAGTAATAAATTATCATATTTAAACTTAGAAGATAATCATTGATATTTAACCAAACAAATAATTATCAGACTATAACCTAAACAATAAATATCAAAATATAATTCATTTGATAATTATACGATATATTGTTTTTTAACTACAACATCACTAATTACTTTTATTTAGCAAATACATCATTTTATTACTATATAATATGCAAATATTGAAAATAAAAAAAGGAACTAAAAAAATCTAAAATTCTACAATAAACTCTCACCCAAACTATTGTCTAAAGCCAATAAAAATAGAGTAATGTTTCATTAATAATAAAGTTCCGCAACAGGTATTGCAAAACTTATTGTTTTCACTTTTCCATTTGATCAAAAGTCCACAACCTACGAAAATAAAGAAAGAAAAATGAGTTGATGTTTCATTATATAAAAATAAAAAAATTTAAGTTTTAAAAAACTTACCAGTCTAATACCTAAAGTTGAAACTAGAATCTACAAAAAAAACTGAAATGTTAAAAATATTTCGTTAAAAATTAGATTAAATTTAAAAAAAGCTAAAATTAAACCAAATTCAACTTACTTCTAAAAGAACCGAAGAGTCACCTGAAAAAGGAAAAAAATGAAATGTTAGCAACTATTTCACTAAATAAAATAAATATACTAAAAAAATACATACCAAAATTTCACCCATCTAAGGGGATGGCCAGAAATGACGTAATTTAAATTTTAGAATTTTTGACACCCCCCCATGTCATCATTCATTTTAGGAAATGTAAAATTAAAACATAATTCTGACTAGAATTATATTAACTACAAGTATCTAAAAATGGAAGATGTGTAACATCATCATGCCCTCCCCTTGCTTATCTCAAATCTGTGACAGTTTAGTGTTGATCTTGCTATAATAGAAAGGTGTAATGTTTACGCATAACCTGATCACGTGCAGCCACAAGTTCAAAAACACTAAGTATCTGAGGGACTTAGAATTTTTTTAGTGCCAAAAATTTATTTGTCACCATTATTTGTCACCAAGATAGACACTAACCTGTCACAGATTTTAGATGTGCCCTCCCCTTAGGAAATGATGTCATTTCTGGCAGTTTCCTAAGAAACTTGAGAATATAACCATCTAAAAAAAGGAAAAATGAAATATTAACTAGTAACATTTTAATAAAATAAAGAAGGCAAAATTTTTTGAGTAAACAAACTGAAACCCACGAGCTGATTAGTGAGACAAAAAGCTTCCTAAAAAAAAGAAAGAAATTGAAACGTTATCAAAGTTTTGATAAAAATAAAAAAAAAACTAAAAAACAATCTAAATAAAGAAAGACAAAATTTTAGTTATTGTCTTGATATAAGAATTAAAAAAAAACCAAATTCTACCTAGATCTAACGTGTCTAAACCTGAAGAGTAAGTCATCTAAAAAAGAAAGTTAACGAAACGTTAGAAGCCATTTCGATAAATTAAATAAATCAATGAACAAAAATACATACCAAAATTTCATACGTCCAAAAAAGACTTGAGGATAATCGTTTAAATATTTAAAACATGTACACTGAATCCTGAGAATTTGAAGTATGAAGAATCGCCTAAAAAAAGGAAACATAAATAAATGTTTCATCAAAATAAAAAAACCTGATTATTATCATACTGAATTTCATGTGTAAGAGACCTGCCATCTAAAAAAAGAAAATCAAAAAGAGTCCAGCCTTTGAAATGAGCGTTGTAGACCTAAAAAAAAGAAACATTTTTTAATCATATGGATAATTATAAAAAAAATTGGCACAAAAAAAATTTAACTGAAAACCTTCTGAGTTTTCCATTAGGGATGGCAATGGTCACGGTTATTAACCGGTCATGACCGGTTATGACCGTGACCGATATCGGTCAGTCAAAGGCTTCTGACCGACCATTTAACTGACTGGTTTGACCGACCGTTTGACCGACCGCTTAACCGACCGTTTAACCGACCGTTAACTGACCATTTAATCATTTAACACTTTTTTTACAAACTTAATCAATAAAAAAAGTTGTTATAATATTTCTTTAGTGGATTTAATCAAAAAAAAACACCTTAACGTTTTTTCTTAATTAAATTCATTAAAAAAAATGGTTAAACGGTCGGTTAACCGGTCGGTCAAATGGTCAGTTAAACGGTTAGAAAAATGGTCAGACAAAACGGTCAGTCGGTCAAAGGCCTTTAACTGGTTATGACCGACCGATAACTGACTGTGACTGACCGTTGCCATCCTTATTTCCCACCAAACACTCTCCCTATAAAAAAATTGGATACGTTTTTTATAAAGTTTTTATACGATTTTTTTCCTTAGAAATAACATATCATGAAAGGATAAGGAAAATGCACAATTCTGTATCACTAAAAATATGGTTTGGATACGGAATTTGCACGGGATTCATATGGAATTTACATGATTTGATCACTGATTTTATCACGAAATTTATACGATTTTGTCACTGAATTTACTATTTGCATTACAGTTTACTATAATTGTATTTACATAAATCCAATTTTACTTTATTAAATTAATAAAAAATAAAAAATAGACAAAATATGAAAATTCCCTCCTTATTAAAACCACCTATTGCAACTGAAATTATCTATAAGTTCAGGTTCACTTGGAGTTAAACAACCTAAAAAAACAAAAAAAAGAAACATAAGAACGTCTAACTTAATTGGAAACAAAACCCCTTCTCATATAGTATCTGCAATCATCCAAGTCACCAAAGGTCAGCAAGAGAACTTCAGAATGTCTGACCTACATAAAAGAAAAGAATTATGAAGCATCTGATGAAAAAGAAACCAAAACAACAAAATAAATCCAAAACTGACCTACAAAAAAAGAAGACTCTAAAGCCTGAAGCAACAAAACTGAAACAACCTACAAAAAGAAAAGAATCTGAACCCAACTTAGAAAGAAAAAAAAGAAAATTTGAACTGACCTAAAAAAAGAAAAAAATCCTGAACTATCCTACAAAAAGGAAATGACTCCCAAACTGATCTACAAAAAAAGAAAAAAGAAACTGAATCTTCTCACAAAAAAAATCTGCTGGCCTATGAAATAAAAAAAGGGATAAATATAAATATAAAGAAATGGTCAAATGGGAATAAAGAATAAATAAAAAAAAAATATTTTTTTAAGAAAAGGGGTAACGAAGTTAGGAAGTTAAAAAAAAATTTTTTTAAAGGGAAATAGAAAAGAAGAAATTTTTTTTTTAAAAAAAAAGAAGAGTGGAATAAAAGAAAAAATTTTTTTTTTTAAGGGAGTGATGAAAAAAATTTTTTTTAAAGGAGTGACGAAAAAAAATTTTTTTGAAGTGAGGTAAAAAAATATATTTATTTTAAAAGGGGTGACGAAGAAAGAAGAAAAATTTAGAAAAAAATAAAATAAAATAAGAAAAGAGAAAGGAAAGGAAAGACAGATAATAAATAATCACGTGATCTCGTGTTATGATACGCGATTTTTGTAAAATTATCTAAAAGTATTTCCGTATACATTCCGCATGATTAATTTTTTCCGTATACATTTCGTATACATTAGTTTTTTTAAAAAATGTTCAAAAATGAATTGCTTATTAAATATACGGAATTTGTATACGGAATCTATAGAAACGTACAGTACATAAAATGTATACAAAACGTATACTTTCCGTATACATATTTCTTATAGGGTCTGAAGAACTGGCCATCTACAAAAGAAAAAAAATGGAATGTTAGTAGAAGTTTTGTTAAAATAAATATTTTAAAAAGAATTCACTAACGTCTGACCTGAAAGATCTAAAAAAAGAAAAAGAAATGAACTATTATTAAGGTTGAAAATAAAAAAAATTGATAAAAAAATTCTTACCATCCAAAAAAATCCAGAAAAACATTTCATCAATGAAAATACGAAAGAAGATATTATTCCCTTCCTTTCCTACCAAATTTTAACGTGTTTTTGGCCGTCTAAAAAAGAAACAAGTTCCCAGGCTTCTGAAGGTCAAAATGAGACAAAATCCTAAAAAAAAAGATTAGTACTATAGTCGAAAATCATTTTCACGATCTACCAAAACAAAAACATAACCTAAAAAATAATTATTTCATGTTGTGAAAAGCGTTTAATTTAAGTGAAAGGGAAGTGTAAAAGAAAGGGAGAGAAAGGAAAAACAAAAAAAGGGAAAAGGGAAAAATAGAGGAAAGAGGAAATCGGAAAGAGATAAAAAAGGAAATAAATGAAAAAGGAAAAACGAGAAAAGGAAAACCAAAAAAAGGAAAAAAAAAATTACAAAATAAAAAAAAATGAACGAGAAAAAAGAAATAAATAATACCTCAAAAGAAAAAAACTTGATTCTACTTCAAGAAGGAAGATTGATGTATCGCCTGCGCCGGAGATAAATAATAGAGTTTTTAAAAGGAAAGATTTGAGAAAAAGAGGGAGTGATGAACAAAATGAAATGTGGGAAAGGTTGAAGAAAGAAATGGAAGAGAGAATTCGAGAAAAAGGCGAGACTGCCGGGTGCAGCGACGTAAATAAAGATAGGCCTAAGAATATTGGGATCAAAGAAATACCTAAACTGCGCTAGAGTCAAAACCTGAGGATAATAAAACGGAGTTGGATAGTGGATCAAAGTCGGTAGGGGAAGATGAAGTAGTGGAAATAGTTGAGAAGTTTAGGAAAAACGTGGCATTAGGTCGTGTTCAAAAGGAAAGTTTAATTACGAGTGGTCACGTGACTCCACAAGAGGTAGTTGAGGTGGTTGAAAAGCTCAGGGAGGAAGATAAGAAGAAAGAAAGATTGGTAACGTAGGAGGATTTGGATTTGTATAATAAGGTAAATCAAAATTGTTCATCGCGTCTGCAGGAAGTTAAAAAAGAAAAAAAATACTTCAGGGGATGAAAAAGTTGGACAAAAAAGGGTTAGTAAAGTTGAAATTAGCAGAGGGGATATGAGTGATAGTGATTGTGAGAGTGAGCCTGTAAAAGAAGTTAAACAGGTCAAGAAAAAGCAGCTACATCAGATAGTACCAGATTATTGGGTGGTGGAATGATTTAAAGCATGTCGTCTCATTATTAGAGCGTTGGCGGCTTTTTAGATTTTTAATATTCATGTAAATTTATTATAATTTGGCGTAGTTAGTTTTTAGATTTTTGATAAAAATAGTTTTGAATCAAAAATCATAAATAGTTAGAGGTTCATAAATCGATGTATATGTTTGTTATAATTTAGATTAGAAAGCTTTATTAGCAGATGCATGCGTTTAAATTATAACTAGCAGGTTACGCAGTACGCACGTGTTATAATATTAATAAAGTTCCTTTAAAAAAAATAATAAAAAAAAAGAAATAAATGACAATAACGAAATAAACGAGATAAAAGGAAGGGGAAATGAAAAAAAAATGGAAAAAATGAAATGAAACGAAAGGTAAAAAAGAAAAAAAAAAAAAAGCGTAAAAAAGGTTGAAGTGAGTGAAGGAAAGTGCGAAAGAGACGGGTGAGAGGGGAAGGGAAAAAGAAGGATAAAAGAGTGTAAACGGGAATGGGCGAAGGAAATGGTTAATACTATAAAAAAAGTTTTAAAAAATAAACTTATCGCGTCGCGTCTTAGTAGTTTAGCTAAAGTCGTGACACATGATATAATACACGTGATTGTTAAATAATCTCGTAACACAAATTTATACAGGATTGATGTGAAATTTTATTGATAAAATTAATGATATTTATTGATAATTATCTGAAGGATAAATATGCATGTTTAACATTAAATAACTTACAGAAATTTATCGATAAAATCTTTTAACACTTAATATCATTATTTGTTTTTCAGATTATTATCAATAATATCGATAATCATCAAAATACGTTAATTATCAATTTATTTGGTACGATAAAATTGGATAATTATTTATTATGATAATAACTCTAATAATTAATGCATTAAAAAATAAAAAAGCAAGAATATTTATTAATGTCTCCAACCGGAATTGCAGCTCAATAGAAGAAATAATAATAAAATTAAAACCAGCTGTTTCAAGCTCAATAATTATACAAATATTAAGATTGGGAGTTCTTGATAATTTATAATATTTTGATTACCTTCTAAAATAATTTATAAGGAATCATTAAATATTTCTTTAATTCATGGTCTTCTATCAGAATAGGTATTTGAGTTTATGATATGAAAACATAATTTTTAACTCAATAGAAATACAGATAAGATATACTAAGTAATTAATAATTCCATTTAAAATTCGCAATTATTGAACATCATTATTTAAAATGTATAAAAATTTCTAAATATTCTTATTAAATTTACAACATACACGGCAGAGATGTTTCTTCAGTTAAGAAACTTTAATACTAATGCTTTTATATATGATACATTTATAAAAGTAATTTATACTCATATTTTATCTTGTTGCGAATCAAATTTCCTTTGATTTATTTTACGACTTGATATTCATATAATTCAGCATGAAATTGTTAGTATATCTATATTAGCATAGTGAGTTTTATGTTTCTATTAAATTTCCTAAACAAATCATTTGAATTATAACATCTTAAATTGCCAATTTCCTATAATATTGCATAATCTTGTTAGCAGAAATATTTTTTTCTATCGTAAATTAAATATTAATAATGCGAATATAGCACAAAGAATTTTTTTTATCAGTTCATAAAAACTTTTAGCTTTTAAATATGATTTACTTGAGACTATGCTTTTTTTCCTGTTAATTGTCAAGCTTATTTTCTATAAAAAAAACTAGAAAAATGATCATTTATCAGAGTTTTTTTCAACATTTTTTTATGGGGTTGTCTAATAAACTAGTATTTTACTTTATAAAAATCTTAATTGTACTACAATATTTGATGGCATTTCCCTTTAAGAAATTACCAGACTCATAAAATACATATTTTCATTATATGGCTTTATATTTTCATTAGTTGATCAGTATATTTGTATTTGAATTATTCATAAAGAATTATTAATTTATTATGCCTAAAATTTGATTTTTGCAAATTCAATATACTCTTACTGAAATTTCATTACCAACAGATACAACAAACCTTTCACATGACTCAAATTAACACAGCAATAACTTTGAGAACAGCCTCATCAGGGCTGTGCTGCCAGCTTTATTTAGACTGAATAACTTGATTTAATTTTCTCAACTTATTTCTAATGCAATCATTTTAGAAAATATTATTTTAGTTCCAAGCCATAATGGGCATTCTATAGAAGATTTCTTCTTACAAAATAAAAGCCACATATACAACAAAAAATCAAAGCCATAACCAAATATTTAAGCCACCTTATTGTTATATATCTTGGCAATTTTTTTATTTTGCTCATAAATTAAATTTCTTCTTCTCACATTTCCTTAAAAATAAAAAAAATATTATTTTTATGAACAAATTAAATATCAATCACACTCATATTTGACTAACCAACAAATTTACCAGACATCATTTATTTTCTCAACCATGTATAATCTCACAAATAATAACCAATAAGAATAGGGAATAAGGAAACAAAATGTACTACAGCTGTAATGATTATACACTAACTGATTGTCTGGAGATCATAGAGTAAATAATCAAGACTATTTTTTTACTGACCATAAAGATATTAAAGATTAGGAAGAAAATTTACATGCTCAATTTGTTGATCTTTTGGTGGTACTTCTACATTCAACCTTAATGAAATTATTGTTTATTTCAAAATTCATTTAACCAAATTCCTTGAAATTTCTAAATATTTAGAAAATAATTAAAAAAAAAGAAATTAGATTGAAATACTTGTTTAACATTACTATGTCATATTAGGTCAGCAAAAGAATTTTGGTCTAGTTGGATTTAAAGTTAAAGACAAGAACTTTAAAACAATATTGATTATTATTTATAAATACCAAAAGTTAATGATGATAATAATCATCATAGAGGAGAGATTAACATATTGTATTTCTTTTATTATCAAAAAAAAAAAAAAAATGAAAGAAATTAAAGAAACCTTAAATTTTGAAAGAAATCAATTTATCAATATTTTTTGAAAATTATGAATTAATAAGTAGTTCAAATTCAATAACTCACTTCTATTACTTGAAACTTTAATAAAAAATCAAGATATTTATTCTTAAAAATATTACTAGAAGTCTAGAACTATTAATGAATATTGGTATTTATAATTATTTATAATCATGGTAAACAATTATTAAAAAAGAGAATAACAATTTTTTTGCCTTAATTAAAGAATTATAAATTACCAAGAATTTTTAAAAGGGTAGAACAGATGGTTGAGTGTTCACTTCTATTACTTAAAAATTTATATCATGTATAGAGAAAAAAGCAATAATGAAATGATGAAAATATTAAAAGATTATTTAGGATGGATTATTGGCAAGGTATATGAATTTAAATATTCAAATGACTATTAAGATGATGGCAAAATATATCAGGCCAAATGCTGTAATTTTAGAAGAGAAACCCAAATTGTGATGAAATGTTTACAATTTTTCCTCTAATTCGAACTTTGCTTGCCAGAATTGATGATGAAGCATATTTTACATACTTTACATTGTAGTGATCATTATTTTATTTGCAAGTTTGTGATTTGCCATTAGAACCACATACATGTGAAATGTGTTATAATGATGATGTAAGGATTCCAAATAACAATTATTTAGATATTGCTTATGAAGAAGTAATTTTTAGACAATCAATATCCTATCATGAAAAAAAGATAATGTAAGGTTATTTTTAGGACAATGGCATACTTCAAAAGATGAGTAGTGCTTTAATAACAATATTTTCTGGATATGGTATTTTAACTTAGCTGCAAATCTTGGGTTCTCTACTTAGATAAATTGGAAAAAGTTATTGATTATCAAGCTACTTATCATGTATTAGAGTTAATTTGAATATCTGTTGGCATAGAAATATGTAAATACTTGTATCAAAAAGGTAAAACTATAGATAATAATATTGTGTTAAAAGTATGGCCTACTATTTTTATTGGGTTATTGGTTTAGCTAAGAAATTATAATATGCAATTTAAAAATTTGTTTGCATTTTCTCCACTTTTTCCAGTTGCTGGAAAAGTAATTATGCAAGATCTATAACCATTTCTTATCATATGTTAATGTTTACAAATATCATTTATGTTTATGCCAATTTTTGGAAAAGGAAGTAACCAGTACCTTACGAAGCCACTATGTGTAGCAACTGACAGTTCTGAATATATATACTAAACATTTAAGCTTTCTGGAGTTGCCAAAATCGTCTGGACATCCAAACAACATCAACCAAAATTTTACAGTCGAGTCAGAAAGAATACCAGAAGCTGATAACTACATGACCTGGTCATTATTTTGGTTTTGATGAAGCTCTTGAAAGATTTGGTGTAATGCTTATTAAACAAAATATTAGTAGAAATTATATAAATAGTGAAAATTTAAAAAAACAAATATCATCTGTATAAGCTAAAAGAGATAACTTACAATGCTATTATCAGAATATATAGGTGATATACTAGCTTTTAATTAAAGAATAAACTGTAAATCAAGATTCTTTATGGAAGCTTGCCAATGATTTGGAAAATATACTTAATTTACCAAATTCTATAACCCATGAATTATTTAAAAATACAAAAGAAATGAATAATAAAAGTTTTCAATATTATAATCATGGTATTGATCAAGATGTTTATGAATATGAATTGTTAAAGGTCATTGTGCACATAATATAGTATCATATAAATAACAAATTTTACAGATAAAAAATATAATGCTAGAAAAGAAAAGCAAAAGTAGTAAAAGTGGATGATAATAATAATAATTGTACTATGAAATATTTCCTGACAATAATATAACAACTATAATCATATATTGAGTACAACAAAACAATTCCTAATATAATCAAAAACCCTAATCTAAACTGGCAAATAATAGAGAAGTATCTAGCATTTTTATTACCTATAAATGCAAATATTACAAATACTATATATTTATACTTTTTGTGTCTAATGAAAGAAAGTATTAATATTTCTACCATTGCATCTGCAAAGAAAAAACAATTGCTTGATAATGATCACAATCAAGCACAACCACCATCAAAAAAAGTAAGGATATCAATATATTAAATAAATTTGTATTCACCACCTTTTGTAATTTTTAATTGTATCAGTTGTTACATGACATAATATTAAGAAGTGGCCATTATTACTAATGGTATTTTGCAAAAAGGCACAGCTATTTCTTAAATTAATGCATTTCAAATATATGAGTTATTCATCATTTAAATAAAAGTCTGTTTCATATATTAATGTCATATAATTGTAAAAGTTGGTTCAATAAACATTGCTATTACAATTAACATACATTTTCTTATAAATAAGGAAGATATTTTCATAATATAACCAACTGTACTACTTTATGGAAAGACTTTAGGTATGCAGAATTAACAGAAAGTGAACATACTTTACAAAATACAAGTAAAGCCATATTCAATTTACTCCATTTACTATAAATTTAACTCACCTATCAAATGGATGATTACAAAATACATTAACAAAAAGGAAGGAAAATTCAACAGTTCATATATACAATAGGAGTATTTTAATAAAATCAAATAATGGTATTATAGTTCTATAAATAAAAACTGATTCACATAATGAAGGATCTTCAAAATCTGTTATAGAATAAAGAATTGCTCTCATACAAAAGAATTCAACAACTTAATCATCATCACTAATGGTACCAACCAAAAATAAACACAAACAAATATAACTAAAATAGCAGATATTTCAAGATTTTTGCTATTACAAAATCAATAAAGTTGTCATTGAAACTCCTGTTATAAATGAAAGAAAATGAAAAAAGAATTGAAAATATTGAAGAAAATAAAGAAAGAAGTGAAAGTATTAAATATATCGACAAAAATTTCAAATTCAAAAAGTATTAATAGAAAAAAAACTAAGACCTGTTTTTTATTATATTTTATATGTAATAAAAAACTATATGTATTTTTATATAATAAATGAAATTGGGTTTATTTTATTTTTATGTAGTTGTTTTAAAAAAAAAATAAGTTATTATAAAATTTAATTGCTGATTATGATTAATAATGTTACAAATATATGTCATAAATCACCTGACCAAAATAGAAAGTGGAGCTAAAGAACATTCTTTCTTAGAACAAATAGCATCATCTTTCTCTCACCAAAAAATAGTCTAAGGTGCAGCAGCAACAGCCACAGAATAAAGGGAAGGCTAAAGACCAATCACAAGTGCATATGTTAGTAGATGTAAATGCAATTAACAAATCCAATACATAGGTATAGATAGTGTCATAGTGATAATAATCCAGATATTGCCAAAACTCAGAAAAATCAGGAAGGTGATCTCAATAATCAATCAAGTTGCACCATCTACACCAAAGCCCATTGGTACACCAACTCCACCAGACATAACACAAATGGAATCAAAGATAAAAAGGGCAAGTTCACTAGATTAACCATGAACAACAATATAATTCATGAGATGCAAAAAGGTCAAGTACATTTAAGACCCCTTATTTTTGGCTTCGAAAATTTAATTCTGGTCTAATATATAATTCAGGCCAGAATTAATAAGTCACATGCAGCCGTTAGTTATGCTGCGCCGTGAAAATCAAATGATTACGAGTATAATTTTTACGCATTAAGAAGAAGTAGTGGCAAATCGCACAATATTTTTATGGTGTTCAAAACTATGGCAAGCTGAGTTGGACAAAATTATCAGACATTGTGCGGTAAAAAATCAAGCATTGCTAGATAAAATGTTGATTTTCATCTGTCCCGTGCTTGATATTTATCTATACGTGCTTGATATATTTATCTGATGTTTATCTATCACGTGCTTGATGTTTTATTCGTACATGCTTGATATTTTTATCGGTTCATGCTTGATGTTTATCTATCATGTGCTTGATATTTATCTGTACAATTCAGTGTGTAAAATCTATGTGCACAATGTGCACATGTGCACATTGAAAATTTTTGTGCACATATGATGTCATCAAAAATGTGCACATTTTGCACATAGAAATTTTTATAATA
>QZLH01002186.1:0-18771 GCA_003833135.1 Oehlia diaphana | reverse complement strand
GAAGAAGTGAAACCATTTCCCGCACCATGACATCCATTATTTTTTGAATAACCAATATTTGACACTACAACCAAAAATGATTGTATTTTAAGATATATTGGGAAAAATGTTATATCTTGCATTAGCTTTTCTATAATTTGATCATTATAGAATCCCATTATCGCTGGTCCGGAATATTCAGTTTTTTTACCAAAAATTTTTTGATATAAATTAGTTATTGCTGTAGAAGCAGATTCCGAAATTTTAGTACTTGTTTCATTACATGTACAAACAAACTCTGGTTCAAATGGACTTGTAGTGTTTTGGACGATAGAAATAATAAAATTTTCTCCATTAAGTTCACGGGAGACGCGCATATGAAGACGGTAAGGTATGATTAATTGTTGCGCAAAGCGCATTTGTTTATTTTTTGACTCTTTTTGGAACCACCAGTATCGTGCAAATACACCATAATGCAATTCGGGTGATATAATACCTTTTGCTAGTAAGACTGTGGGGTATTCATGTTGCCGGGACATGTTTTTAAACTGGTGCAAACACCATTCCGAAGCGATAGTATTTAATATTTGAAATTGCGTCGAAATTTATTATAGATTACCGATCATTTTGTACCGCTGAGTGGCAGATCGGCAATTAAATTTATTTATAAATATTTTATGAACAAAATTTGTACAAAATTTGTACAAAATCTGTACAAAATCTGTACAAAATCTGTATAAAATTAGTATAATACGGAAATTGTACAAGTACGGAATATTTCATAATTTGGTACATATTCAGTACATTTTCATTCACTAATTGTATAGAATTTGTACAGAATTCGTACAATAATATTTTCTGTACAAATTCCGGATTTTCAATTTTTTACTGGGAAATCTATAAATTTCTTAGATACACACCATGATCGTAGGAGGAGAAGAAACCTACCTACATATCGTAGAGAGAGATAATTCTTTCTTTTAAATTTATATTTACATGTGAGTGTGTGAGTGAGTAGCGAGGCCCAGTCTGTACCAAATATCAGCTGGAGACTCACCTTTTTTTTGGGCTGTAATTGATACTGACATCCACGCTGTACAGCCTGGGTACTATTTTTTTGTAAAATAGTAGCGAACAAGTATCAAATGATTTTTTTTTTTGAGATTAATTATAAAACTTTTTAAACTTTACTTATTTTTATGTATATATTATTGATCGTTGCAGCAATAAATTAGAAATTAAAATAATAAAATTGTTTCACTAACAAATTGAAAACCTCTTTAATTTAATAAATTAACCTATAAATTTTGATTTTAATCGTCATTATGTGCTGAAAAATCTTTAACTAATTTCATTTTCTATAAAAATTTACTTTAAATTATACTGTGCATTATATTCTAAATAACTTATTGCCGAAACTTTAATTAAATTATTAAGAAATAGTGACGAAATGCCGAATGCCGAAATTATTTCAGCAGTTACAGCAGGTTACGGCAATTTGGCAGGTTTCAGCAGTTTCAGCAGGTTTCGGCATTTTAGCATTTCAGCAGTTTCAGCACTAATAAACTAGTTTTGACTTTCAGCACCAGGCCAAATGAGTTTCGGCAGGCAACCTTAACTAGCATATTTTTGCAATATCTTTGTTATATGGTGAAAATTAATTAATGTTCTATATATAAAAATATGCAAATATAAAATTAGGGAAATATGCTAAAATATAATATCAATATATGATATATATATATAGTTTAGGAATCATAAACTTTATAGCCATGCTCAATTAAGGCAATGTATTACTAGACCTACACTAAAGATGACTTAGCAAGGCTTTCTTTGTGAATTAAAAGAAATTTTATACACTTTGCCAGCTGGTGGGATAGCTTATGACCTCTGACCTCAAGTCTGTTTATACTAATAAATCCAGAAACTGTTGATGATTGGGCAGAACATGAGATGATCTGTCAACATGTTAATTATAGACATAAAATATTTTGTATATTATATAAATCTATAATCCATCTTACAAAAAATACAATTTTTCTTTTTTAAAAAAAAATATAGGATCAATTATTAATAATACTAGCAATGTGTGTGAAACTCAAGAAACAAATAAAAGTGCTAAGACCCGTAAAGCAAATGTCAATAGAGTTAATATTAATAGACTTAAAAGAAAACAAGTTGTTTGTAATGAAATTAAATCTAATAAAGTTGATGTAGTTATTAAAGAAGGTTATGATGATAATGAAAGTCAACATTCAGGTAACTGTAGTAAGTTTTTTCTTTGCATTAAATAATTTTTAATTTAAATAAATATTAATAAAAACTACTATTACATTCTTCTTAGAAATATAAAAACATTCTAAACGAAAATCTAAAACAAGAAAAATATTTAATGATGCTTCTTCAGCAGCAAAATATCACAAGCTTCAATCAGATAATGATTATGAAGATGTTGAAACATCTGGACAAGAATGTAAAGCAATAGAAACTGATAATGATATTTTTTTAGCAGAANGTTATTGAAGTCTCTGATCAAGAATCTGAAGCAAAAGAAGCTATTAAAAATACTACTTCAACAACAAAGCCTTCTGGTCGTAAGTTTAAAGCAAATCAACCAAATGAAGAAGTCATTGAAGTCCCTGATCAAGAATCTGAAGCAAAAGGAGTTGTTAATAATACTACTTCAACAAAGCGTCCTGGTCATAGTCCAAAAGCAAAACAACCAAACAATCATGATGATGAAGGAGTCTTTGGTCAAGAATCTGAAGCAAAAGAAGTTGTTAACAATACTACTTCAACAATAAAGCGCCTGGTCGTAGACCTAAGCCAAAACAATCAAATAATGATAATACAACTACTGGTCAAAAACGTAAAGCAAAGAATCTATTCTCGAAAGTGTAAAGCAGTATGAATAATTTTAATAGCAAAAGAAGATGTTGAAACAACTCCTTTAATTCAGGTACTTTATACTCATTTAATTTTAACTGTATTCTTAATGTATTCATTCAAACAGTGTATATTTACATATTTTCTCATTAAAAATACTAACTATTATTCTTGGGATTTTTTTAGCAATATTTTTAAGTTTTAAACAAATGAGATCTTATAATTCGTTTTCATTACAGTGAAACAAAAATGTAAATGTGTAATACGAATTTATTGCAAATTTATAACAATTTACTAATAAAAATAATACAAGTTTATGATAAATTTATTTTAAATGTTATACAAAAATGTTTTAAGTTTGCTATAAATATTGTACAAATGGATGCTCATAATTGTATTATATTTGTTATATTAATATATCTTACATTTTTTTACAAAAACTTGACAAAGACTTTTTACTGGGTATACTTTTACACTCTCACGTGAGATAGCTTTATAAATAAAATTTTTTTCACGTAAAACAAGTAAAAATAATATTTTTTTGCGTAAAATAGAAATAATGTTTTTTCATATGAAATATTATAAGTAAAGATATATTATAAAACAAGTGAAGATAATATAATATTTTGTGGCAGTGTGGGACAATAAGACCTTGTATACTGGCGCAGAAGATTATTACAAATTATACAATAATTATTTGCTATTACATACATAGTAGTGGCTTTATAAATCATACAGCGGAGTAGATTATTTCATATGATATACAATACTTATTTGGTTAACTCAACACCACTCCTTTCTGTATTACTCATTTAAATTTGATGATTTATCATTTTTATCCATATTGATACTACTTGACGAGTGTGATTATTATCAATATATATCACATTTCATAAATAATTGATAAATATCGATAAAGTGATATATATCACTATATATTACCTGAAAAAATTTCCTGATGTTGGGTGACAATTTTTCATAATTTTTCATTGTCAATGATCTAATGCCTTGATATAAGGGTTAACATAAATATTAAAATATAACACAGATTTAATACAAAATTAACATAATTATTCTACATTTCTTATTAACACAAATTGGAAGACAAAATATTATACAAAATTTTTTATACAAATTTAACACATTTTTTCTTATAGGGGTATATTTTATAAACAAATTTAAGTATGTATTATGTACATTAATTAAACTTATAAATAAACAAATTTCTTTCAGTTTATAAACAAATTTAAGCAAAATATGTTTAGATAACATTCAATTTGGGCTCATTTTTTTTTTACATATCATGTATATATCATGTGTAAAATCATGTACAAATAATGAATGATTTTTAGTTGATTAATGAATAACAAATAATTACAATTTTTGAATGTTTAATGAACAATTATTTTTTATGGGGATATTGGAAGAAAACAATTTATGTTCTTTACATTAAATTTAATAAAATAAACAATTTATAATGATTTATTCCAAGGAAATAATAGGTTTATGAAGGGGTGGATAATTATACAAGGAATTTTTTGTTGGGTGTAATTATTATATGTTCATTCTTTAATTTGCTTGTAAAATAAATGCATGGTACTACTATCACTTTATAAAATTAAAGAAAAGTTTCTAATGTGACTTGTATTATGTTCATGTTTATAAATTAATTTACTATTTAAACGTTAAGGTTTTTTTACAATTTATAACCAGTTTTCTTTACCATTATTTATAGAATTGTTATTTACAAAATGTGTTCTCTACTTTCTAATTTTGTACCTGATTTAAATACATCAGGGATCGGTTCATACTTTACTATTAATATTAAAAAATAAATTTAAAATAATATATAATATATTAGTAAAATAAATAGCTATTCTATCGATTCTCAATAGATTAAATTTACTTACGAAATTGTCCAAGATGCAACCCGAAATTTCTTTGACATCTGATCGAATTCCATGTGGATAAAATCAATATTATCCAGGATATTACTGTTAAACTACAAAACACATCAAAAAATGCGCCATATTTAAAACAATATAGAAAAGAAAATGGTTTATGAGAATTATAACAAATATCCTTTGTTGCATAATATAAAAAGGTGGCTTGAAAAATGTTCCCAAAATATACGATGTACATCATCCATTTTTTCTCATCTCTTACCTAATAGTAAAAAAAAATGTTATTAAGAAAGTTTATGACAAATATTATAGTTAATAATTTATTTTGATACTTACACCCTTCAACATCAAATATGCATAATATATAATTACGATATTTAATGGGACAAAAAAATTAATGATTCTCATTCCACGTAGATTTTTTTCTAATATGCTTATAATCCAAACCGTATATATATAAAAAATTGTATACAATCCTATAATCATGATTTTCGCATGGAAAATTGGGAATTGTATTTGGTATATAGCATCCATGCCTAAATAATAATTAAAAAAAAAAAAATATTAGAATTTTGTAGATAAAATAACTAATTGTTATTTTATTTTTTTAAAAAAAATTGCATTTATTTATTATTGAGAACTACTGTATTTGGCGGTAATTAAGCACCCCTTTTTGCACTTAATGCCGGCCAAGATGCTCATAATTCTGGGCGAGGGTGCTTATTTTTGGGGTGCTTAATAACAGCAAAATACGGTAATTGTTATTCACTTACTTATTATATCTTTATCATTTATGTATGGATATTTATGTCTTATAGGCCATACCCTAATTAATTATACAAATTTTTGTAAGTTTTTTACATATTTAAAATATAAATATGAAGTATTGGCGTAAATTACTTTTTCGACCAAAGATGATATAATATTGTGCAATAAAATATCGTAGATATAATTAAAAATATAAGTAAGAGTACGCCTGATATATAGAATGTTACATTTGTCGGAAAGAAGCAAAATTCTGATG
Organism: Oehlia diaphana; assembly: GCA_003833135.1. Lineage (NCBI taxonomy): Eukaryota > Fungi > Glomeromycota > Glomeromycetes > Glomerales > Glomeraceae > Oehlia > Oehlia diaphana. Next base: position 12,978 of record QZLH01002186.1, on the reverse strand, counting down.
GTAAATCCAAACAAGAGTTTCTTTGCGTGTAAAAAAGGAACACGCCTACGATAAGAGGAAAGGAATGTACTACAAGGAATGAAATTCCATGTAAGATTGTTTTACTGTAAAACTATAAATGAAGTAGAATGTCAAAAAAAATTGATATTTATGATAAGCAAATTTATAAATAATATAAAACTTACCATTATGATTCCAGAAATAATAGGAAAGAGTATCAGTGCAAGAGATGCAATATTAGTAACAAATTTTCCAGATACTAATAAATAAATAGTAAATAAAAATGTGTATACAGTCATGTCAATTAAATATGCGTAAAGAAGTATTTTTTCACTAAATTGAAGTTTCTTATAAAAAATTCGAAGAATGCCCTGGAGCGTATCATCTTCTCTTCTTGTTACCATTTTGTAATACTAAATTCAATGTTTGGTTGATTATAAATTTAAAATTTATCTATAATTTCTTATGAGTTTAGACTTTTTAGCAAGTTACGTATTATGTAGAGATTCTTTTATCAAACACAAGATTTTAACATTGGCAAATTTATGACCATTATATATAATTTTTAACAAAGATGTTTTTTTAATTGTTCGTATCACTTTTTTGTAAACAATAAGCAATACAAGGCAATCACGGTGATCCCTCCAAGTTGTGACAAATAGAGTCAAATAAGTTGTAAAAAATCAGATGAATATAAACAATCTCGCCACTCACATGATCGGTGTCAGTTAAACATCACCGTCATTATTCAATGATTGCTGCATATGAATAGACAAATAAAACTGCATTCTGTATAAAACATGTTTATTGATCTTTTTTTTGAATGACAACAAAGCCTTTTGTTTTAAGTGTTACAAAGTTTTTAAAACAAAGATATTGTTCATCCACTTTATTTGAATTTCATAATTGTTGGTGTACTTCAATCTCCGAGTCTTTTTCATTTTCCGAAATTAAACATGAAATCGATTTTTTTTTTATATAAAGGAGCATCGTTTACAAGTTAATGACTGTTAATAATTGCGTTCTCTTTAAAATAGAAATAGATTAACATATTTCGATAATTATATGTGACATTTTATCAAATAAGAAAAGGATTTTTAGTGATATCTCCTATACCAAATGCATAATTTAATAATTTAAATCTTTCAAAAACGCAAAAAAAAGGAAAATAATAATAATGAATCATGCGAACGAGTAAAAATTCAACCAGATTGGATTTCGTTTAATTTTTTACATAGAATTAATAAAATTAGGCTCCGTCGTGCTTATTGAGAATCGTAACAAAGTTTAAACGTATCTCCAAAAATGTCGATCATCTACTTTTAAAGCTTAGAAATTACCATGCGACTACGATCAACAACAAAGGTCATATATTTTATTTTTGGCATTTGCAATTTAATTTAATAACAACAAATATATTTTTAAAAATAGAAATACGTTTCAAATGTTTCAAATGCAAATACATAATTTTTAAAATATATCCTTTTTTATGATAAGTTAGTAGCACCATTGGAATGAATTATACATTTTTAATATAGTCATTTTAAAATTATGACGAGATATTACTTTGCATCGTGCGTGAAACTTTAAATGTTTAAAAATTAAAACTGCAAATTATTCAAAAAATTAGTATTGCTTGTACGACTTCATTTCTTGCATAAAAAAATCGGCGAATTTAAATTGCTTGTGCTACGGATTTTTATATAGGATTTGCAGTGGCGCATCATTTCTCTCAAGTTCATTTGCAAACAATCTAAAGGAGGCAAATTTTTTAAATTATGATTGACTAATTTAGATGGATATAAAGAATATTACTTACTTAGAGTTTTTAGACTTCTGGTAGATTTTGCAGATTTATCATAACGCTCAGAGGTCTACTTTTATATATAGCATCAGTGTTAAGTATTTATTGTTATAGGCCCAATATTTGCTGAATTTATATTTCCATTTGGATTGATACTTCCATAATATGAACCATATAAATAAAAAGGCTCATCATTCCAAATACTCGTAATTTTTGTTTCTAATTCAGTTGCTGTTGGTCTCTTATTAAGATTAGAATGTCAACATTCTTTCATTAATTCAATATGTACTTTAGATGCATTTTCTACAATTAGAGGTCGAACTCCATCACATATTTCAATAATAAGATCTGTATCATGACTTTTATCCCAAAAAGGTTTTCTACCAGTCATTAGTTCCCATATAATCATACCAAAACTATATTTATCTGAAGCTTTAGTATATTTTTTCCTCAAAGGACCTCTGGTACAACATATGGAATAAACGCCATAAATCTCATTATTATCATCTAATAATTCAATTGCAGATTTACTTAATCCTAAATCACTTGTTATTGCTGCTGCTATTGGTGGATAGAAATTATGGATTAAAATATTTCCACTATGATAATCTTTGTGAATAATATTTGCATCATGTATGTTTTTAAGTCCAAAGATGTTTTATCTTGCAAAATTGTATCTTTTCATACCAATTCATGGTAACAAAATTATTTGCTATATAATATGTTAAATTTCCCAGTTCATAATATTCGGTAATTATCATGAAATTTTTGGTTAGAGGATTTTGAGTAATATCATAATAAGTTAAAATTGCCTGTATTTGTACTGTTACGAACTCTTTTCACATATTCATCAGGTTGCCAATTTAAAGTAAACTTATAATATATTTTGAGCTATGATAATTGTAAATTTAATTAATAATTTACATTAAAATTAACAAGAATTTAAATTGACATTGTAATACTGTACCTCATTTAACTCCTTAGAATTTACATTCTTAGAATTATTAAGTTCCTTAATAAGTGTAGCTGTTACTTAACGATTATACTCGTTTTTTTTTATTCCAATCCGTCAATCCAAGTAGCCTAATAAATTTTGCTAAATCTTTCTTTAGCGATTAACTCTACATTTTTGAATCTGTTATAAGGGACAAATTCCATTTTCCCTTCTCTTTTGTCACTATTATTAATTAATGTGTACCTTACAAAATCATCAATAACATCATTTCCACTTATTAGTGGTATCGTTCTTGCCTTATAACATAAGCGACAAATTTGATCAATTTTATTGAAAATTTCTCTTCTTTGATTGCATTCATTACATATCCTAAACATTGTTTCAGGTGTAGTTTGTGTTAAATGACTTAAAGGTTATTATTAGATAATAAAAGTCAATTTTTAGTTTATAAATTATACTAGTTACTTTTTTGGTCCATAATTTCATAATTTTTTGTTTTAAAACAATCCAATTATAGAGTCAAATAAAAATAATATCCTAAATTCCGTATTTAAAGTATAAGATAAAAGGAATTTATAAAAAAAAATACTCGTTTCAACGGACACTGGCGATACGTTATATACATGTGCCAATATTTTTGTTACTACTTAGCAAAGTAACCTACTAAAGGCTAAAGTACTAGTACTTATCATAAATTTGTCTTGTATTTGCGATACGGTTTCAGTAATGAGCTTATTTTGTCATATCTTCAAAAAATGATTGTGTGAAATTTTTTACTAATATTTATTATATATCCTTATAGGATCACACTGTATTTTTTTTACATTTATTGAATAGTTTTATTGATGATATATATAATAAATGAATATTGTTTAAATCATTGCAAATACATAATAAAATTAGATTTTTATACAATAAAACCTTAAATAGACTTTAAATAACTCGTGGCTGATTTAATAGTGTGATCGTGAGCGTCAATATAATATACAAGAATTTGCTAGTACAATTGTACTAATTGTACTACCATAATCTTTTATTGTTTATATGGTATGAAAATATATCAAAAATAAAGCCGCACATGTCACAAATTTCAGTTCAAAGATAATTCCTAATTTTTTTTTTAGGATTGTGCGAAATTTCTAAGAATCAAGATATTTCTTTATTTATTTTCAATTTGTATAAAATAAATAACTACATTATGATATTTTTATAATTTTTATTTAAATTAAGAAAACTTTTGTGTGAAGTGAGTAATTTATACAATATATTTTTACCACATTTTTTAATATGAAATATATAACATTTACATAAAAAAAATTTTTTAATGAATCATTTTATTAATCGCATAACCAGAATACAATAATTAATACGGGAATTAGAGATAGGACCGATAGGACCAGATATATATATATATATTAAAAGGAAAATTCACTATTAGTTTATTTCTTCAGGACCGGCGTCATCCACTATCTAAAAAAGGTAATAATATTTTAGTGGGAATTATCACAAAAGGAAAGAACTTATAGATCCAATAGGAATACTGCGGGGACATTGCCATTAGGACACAATATTTTTAAGACAATATAAATTACTTAAAGTTCCAATCAAAGCAGCCACTATACTTCGAAATATATTACTATATACATTTAATATTCTAAAAAGAGAATGTAAAAGTAAAATACATATCCGAAAGATGCTTACAGATTTAGTTGAAATTTTTTTCATTAGGAGATTCCGATTTTATTATTGAATTTTTTTAGTGAATTTATTGAAATATTGAAAATTTCATTGTATTTTAATTTATATGCCTGGTTGGGTAGGTGTCTATTTGTTTTTATAACCAGAAGTGACGATAGGTTGAGTATATGTTGGCTATGAATACTTGGTTGTGTCTTATCGGTTTTGGAGCGTAAATGACTACCGTGTCCAGTGGATTTGGGGTATATGCGCTGGCAATATTCGATTGAATCGACGTTAAGTAAAAATTTGCGATAAACTTTATTGATTTACCAAAGTCTATTATATTACAGAACTAATTAGATTCTTAGATATAAAATTTTCTTTCTATTATTCCTTGACGAATAGTAAGTTTGGTTAAAAGTCATATATATGATTCTGTCTTGTAAAATTATTCCTATATTTTATTGAATAATCTCTTAAATAGAGCAACGTAATTTGAGTTATCGGTTGAAACCAAATATGTAAGATTAATCATATTTTGTCAAAGCGAAAATTTAGAATTTTCAATACGTAAAAACTATGTGCGTATAACTTAAAGATCCAACACTTTACACAGAATTTATATTTACGATACGACTATTTGATTTTGTACTATATTCATATAATTTATATACAGTATTAAAATAGAAATTACTAAAGAAATAGTAGTTAAATAGGAAAATTTTACTTAACATTACATAAATTTGCCTGATCGTAACTAATATTAAAAATTTTTAATGATCAAATAAATAATAACACCAAAAAGATGATGATGTATATTTAGTAATTTATTATTACATAAATTCATGATATAAATTTCATATTATGATAATATGAAACAAATAAAAAATAAAATGGATTGAATATTCGTAATAATACATTACAAAGTAAGAGAAGTAGTAACTTATTACTACATTTATTTACGTATAAAGGATTTTATGTCGCTGAAGACACGTGTCTTAAATTTTTTGTATGCATAATCATCTTTATTTAGTAAATATTTCTTATAAGCGAGCGAAAATGTCCTGTAAGATTAACTGGGTCATTTTCTACGAGTATGCAAAATGATATCGCAATAAATTTGAAAGATTTGAATAAAATATTTTGCATTAAAATTTAAATTTTTTAATTTTGACAATGCAATTTTGAAGAACATATGATTCATGTATGAGGTGATATCGATTTTTCATTTAAAATTACTGTTAAAATATGAAAAATGCTTATCATAGACTTATAAATATAATATATATTAACAAATTAAAAAATTATAAATCAAGATTTTGGTGAATTGAAAAAAAATCTAACGTATGTGCTTTTCGAAGTTTGAATTTATCTGGAAAAAAAAAAATAGCTTGATTTGATAAATAAGAATTATTATCCCCTGATCGGCACCATTTACACGATTATGCAAATGTAGTTATACCTACTGGCTACTGGGTAACAAATTTTATATATTTATTTATCCGTTTCTAGGAAATTTTGCGATAAAAATTAACTATTGATTATACTATAATGGACTGATTTGAAAATTTGAGTAATTCGGAGAGATTTGCATTTTCCAAATGAGAAAATTTTCTTTTAATTTATTTGTTAATCTCAATATTATTTTTCAAGTGTAATAGTAATAGTTCCGAAGCTTTTTAAATTTTATTTTTTAAAATAAAAACCTTTAAAATGAAAAAAAAAGCCAAGCGAAAGAAAAATAAGATTCAACAATAAAATATACTATATTATACTCACGATATACTATAAAACACTTACTATTGTGTAAATGGCAGGGGATAAATCAATTATCTCCTGGCTAATTGGAATAGTAAAATTTTACTTAGAATCGGAACATGATCAGCCTTCGGCCGATCATTTATCCAATTTTACTTATTCCTAATTAGCCAGGAGATAAGTAATACTTGTCAACCGTACAATAGAGCAAATGCTATTATGTATACGAAGCCGAAACATTTTTTATTTTTCCGATGTCTGCAGAAGATTTCGTTTGTTTATATCTATACTAACACATGATCAATAATAACTCATAATCGGTTTTCCCAAAAGAACTAATGATAACTTTATTTTCCGGTGCATGTAAACAGTCAATAGCATAATAAATATGACAAAGTTATAGACATTATTTTTATTATATTATGTTCGTGTAATAAATAAATATATATATATAATATTTTACATTCGTACAGTATGATCGTTAAAAATAATGATTATTTAGCTGTCCTCTACCCACTGATCATTCTCCTTACGAAGAACTCTACTCAACACCAATGCATGCTTTCCCTGAAAAGCAATTCCGCACTCAACCAATTTTGTAGTTCTTATACCAGTGCGATATCCTTTCTTTATTATCTGTGCTAATGCCTCTTCAGCTTTCTTCCGAAGAGGCTCTATTTCATCTTCGTCTTCATATTTGATTTCATCATCATCGGATTCATCAACATATTCATCATCGTCATTATTCTTTTTATTCTTCTTGTACACCTTGATCTCCAAAATTATCGATATTGGATAGATCATCGGATTCATCAACATATTCATCATCGTCATTATTCTTTTTATTCTTCTTGTACACCTTGATCTCCAAAATTATCGATATTGGATAGATTACATCTTCTGTGATTGGTACAATTCTGATATCAAAACGTCCGTCGCCAGCTTCTCTATTTGACGTTAATTCATAGTTATGATATCGCACTGGTGAAAATATGCCAACCATGAGCCAATGATAATTAGTTTCTACTGAGTTATCTGGGAGATCAAAATACGAAAGAGATTCCATTATCATAATTGGAAGTTCCTTCTCAAATGCAAAAGCATCTCCAGCATCGTGTCAGGATTAAATGAAATCCTATTATTTAGCCATCCCTTCCATTCTGTGAAGACCTCTCTGTTTGGAATGTATAAATGCCCTTTGTCATTCATAGTAAGATACCCCCCATAGTACAGTAAAGTCCAAAGTACATCATTTGCACATTGAGTTAGTAAATTGTAGTCGGTATCTCTCATAATATCCACACTGATCGTATCTTTTTGAAGTAATATTGCAGTTTTGCTTCTAAAGTCTTCACTTGAATGCCAAAGTAATTTCTTGATAATTGTAGTGCCTCCTGTTACGTTTCAAAAAACCATGTTATAAAAATAATTTGAGGTTTGTTATATAATAGTGAATTCTAACAGGACCAAGCCTTACCTGTATCTACCCAGTGCGCCTCCAAATTATTCGTACTAATAAATTTATTGATCGACCAAGGATTATATAGATGAATTCTACCATTCGAAGCCATATAACCATCATACCAATCTTTGACCTCTTCCACCCGGGACTTATTGTAATGTTGAAGAATGACGAAAACCTCTTCTTCAGTGAAACCGAATTTATCAGCATATTCCTGGTCGTGCATTGGGAACACTTGCATGTTGTTAAGCCCTGACAGATATCCTGACTTAGCAACGCGGGAAACACCAACGAGGAGGGCTTTTTCCAAATTTTCGTCATTACTCTGCATCGGTCAATCCAATCATTTGGTTAGGTCATAACTTACATGATTTATGAATACAGTCAAAATAAATACTAACCTTGAGTAACGCTCCAAATAGAGAAGCAAAAAAACCACGAGCTTCTTCGTAATACCCATATCGGTAAGCAATGTCGAGGGGGTGGTCGTACTCATCGATTAAGACGATACACTTTTTCTTGTGAAAATCATTCAGAAACTTGGAGAGGTAGAAAAGGGCGCTTTCAGTGACTCCATCCTCGAATTTACCAGAAATTATACTATCAAAACGTGATTTACTTAGAGTGCTGTGGCTAACTTTGTAATAAACATATTGATGCACTTCGTAAAGAGTTGCCAATTGCTGACATAATCGGGCCTGCATATTTGACCAAGCTTTACAATTTTCATAGCCCTGGAGAATGAAATAATAAACGAATCAACAGAACAGCTTACAGTAGCAGTCTAAACGTGAAAGCAAATAATATACCTTCAGAGATAAAAAGATGACCGGATACTTGCAAAAATAATCATCAAAAAGATTCGGTCTCTCTTTCATAATTTTTGTGTCTACGAACAATTCACGACGGTAATCCTCATTGTCTGGGTGGATGGGAATCGAAAAAAAATCTCTAAGCATCGTGAGATTAATTGTTTTTCCAAATCGTCTTGGCCGAACGACAAGAGAGACTACTGCATTGCACTCAATGAAATCAGCAACGAGAAGTGTTTTATCGACTATAGTGGAACCCCGATTCACTATCTCTTTAAAACTATCTAAGCCAATTGGTATATTTTCGCCAGCGAAGAGAGTAGCGGTACCATCTAACGCGATCGAAAAGAGATTAGTCTCTATGAAAAAGAAAAAAGGGAAATAAAGCAAGGAATAGTGCACATACGCGTCATGATCTTCTGTTTTTTCGGTGAAGGTGTCAACGGTGGCTCTATAAGAAATGATTGATTAGAATGATGCAAATTACGGAGAATACTCTGAGAGTATATACCTTCTTTGATCTGCGAATATTTACCTTCTTCTTCTGTACGTGCTCTCTTCAAAGGAGGTTCTTCGGCTGAAAATGAGAATAAAGAAAAATAAGAAAGGAAATGCAAGTTAGCCACTCGAAAAAAATTGTACAAGATATCCTCAAAGATAAGTATTTCCCGCCATAACTTTTCTAATAAAGTATACCAAACCAATACTTACCAGGTTTCTCTATTATGATATGAATGTGTTTATCGGGAGGATCCTCAGCAAAAATGTCTTTAATATAGTCATCCGGGTTCAAGGGCACACCTCCGAGTTGCTTTTTAATATCAATCTCTGCGTGAACATTAATTTGTACGTCTTGCGCGAGCTTTTGTAATTTTGTTAGTTTATCGTCCTTGTCTTCCAGCTTTGTGGAAATGGAAACCTTCCATAACCTTAGCTTGTTGGCTTTGAAGGTGTACCCGCTATATTCGCATACCAGTTTCTTGAAATGATCAAAATTGAGTATTTCGGAACTGATTTTCTCATGCCCTATCTTTTTTCCTTCGGTCCTACTAATATTAATCGTGAAACGGTCGTCGATACTGTCGCCTAGAACAAGACAAAAAATAATCATTATGTCGTTAAAGTTAGACATGCTTATACGCTTTAAGGTATATATATATGAAGAAAGTGGTTGATAAAAGGTGACTAACGTTGAATATGTTTCGAATCAGTGTTACACAATATTATTATACTCGTGATAATCGTGATATGATATGAGCAATGATTAATCTGTTTATCACCTCGTGATTTATGTGATAATTACTCAAAATGACACGCGTGTCCGGGCGCAGTAATGTGGCGCAACAAACCCATCTATGCTACGATTGTACGATTGCGAACTTGAATTTATTGCTTGAACTGTTGCAGGTAAGACAATATTCCAACTTATCTTGAGAATAGAACTTCGCTATTTCAGGATCATAAGGGAGCTGATTCCCATTTTCACAGTACCATGAGCCATGTAATCCATAATTCCCATGTTTTCCATCACAAATAGGGCATGGTAAGCTCCACGGCTGAGGTGTTGTAAAATCATAATTATCAATCCCCCTGAAACTATTTCAGAATTTCAAGTATGGGAAGTGCTCTAAGACGGATTTGATAATTAATTCTGGATTGGGTCTGACTTCGAAGGTGATAGGCCCTTCTTCTTCACATTGCTCGGGAAAAGATAAATAGGATACTTTGTTTTCTGGCTTCGAATTTATGACTTCTGATTCATGTACTTCTGATAATTGCCATGGCTCATGTCCAGTTTGTTTTTTATATCTTTTGTATAATTTGGAACAAATCTTATCTGTCAAAACGCTTGGTAATCCACTTAATTTGGCATGCCAGTCTAGATATTTGGGGGTTAGTATTTTATCAGACTCAGTCATTTTCCTTTTTATATGTTTGCAAACAATTTAAATCCCTTTTTCTCATATAGACCTATTCATTCAAAAAAAAAGATTAAAATTCCCAAACGATCCCAGAGGGATCAGACTATGTAACTATCTCAATTTCATGCTGTTCACATTTAATAAAGTAAGATCCGGTTGTATATGATATGTGTATTATTTGTGTATGATTTTCTACATTTTGAATACCCGATATGTGTAAGATATGTATAGGATATGTGTAGGATAGACCATTTTTTTACCAGTATATATTCTTTCTCTGTTATGATCTAATGGTGTAAATTTAAAAGTACAATAGGCAAATATATCCTTATTGCTCAACAATTCCTTTATAATGTCAAAAATCGGACGATAATGAAGATAATACGTTTCTTGTTTATATGTTATAATAGGCGCTTTTTTAAAAAAAATATGTGGCATAACAATTTGATCTAACAATTGACCTTTTTTTACCGACATAGGTAAAATTACATTATCGCGGCAAATCTTTTTTGAAAATTTAAGTATATCGTTACTACATGCATCAGACAAATTCCATTTAGTAAGCAACTCCATAAAATTTCCAAACTCTTCGCTTGGAAATTCTGGTATATTTGTTACTCTAATATCAAGAGATTCGAAGATTGGGATTGATTCAACGTCAATTAGTGAATGATCAATTTCAATGTCTCTTGATTCATCAATCACTTCCTATATATGGATGTTAATAGACGATAAATACTTGATAAATTTGTCAATCGCTTTCTATATATAGACATATATAGATGCATACAAAAGTATAAATTATTTTAATTTTATTTAACGTTGATTTCTAACCTCTTCTAGTCATTCATCATTATCGCTTTCTTCCTCTTCCTCTTCCCCTCCTTCCCCTTTCTCTTTCCCTTCCTCTTCTCCTTCATCTTTCCTTTTCCCCTCCGCTTCTTAGTTCACATCCTCTAGTACTTCATTATTATCTTCACTTTCTTCTTCGTAGTTCACATCCTCTAGTACTTCATCATTATTAGTACTCCCCTCTCTTCCTCTCCCCCTTTGTAGCTCGCCTCCTCAAGTCGTTTATCGTCACCCACTTCCTCTTGTTCATGTTCTTCCTCTTCAGCAATTTCTATAAGAAGTTTATCAATTATATCATCGTGAATTTTCACATAATTTCGTAGGGAAGTATGACGACTGAAGACTCTTTTACAATGTAAACACAAGTATTTATCCATTTTTTGAAGTTGATTTATGATGAATAAGTTTTTTATTTGACGCTAGCAAAGTAGGTTAATTTATATAAAAACATTGTTTTTACATGTTGATTTATTATATTAACTTGTTTAACAATAAATTGACTTAACAATCAATGTCCTCAATAATATTAACAATACTTAACAATACAGTATTTCTTGACGTATTGCATAGTTTACATAATGTTACAGTTAGTGTTACTGATTACGAGCAGTCAATCAAGAAATACATATATTAAATTAATTAAATTAATCAATCATCATGTCATTAAATATTTAGGTGAGGATATCAAATGATACCATCAGTTAACTGTGTAATGATACTGATGAAAATATTCACATTTAAGATATCAACAAACACGCATACTAGTAATTATTGTTATTAGTACTTTTACGACGAATAACATTAATTAATACAGTAAACTGAAAACGTCTAAAAGCAAAACTGAGCATTGAATGAAGATAATTATATTTTGTTAGAAATTTCACTTGTTAAAAATTTACATCCTTTATATTTACAATTTCCTGTTAAAATTTTCTCTCTTCTTCAGATTTAATCTCTTCCTTCTCTTTATTATTCACCTCTACTAGTTGTTCTGTCATTGTTAAACGCTTTCATTTCTAGCTATCCATAGTTAATTATCACGTCTACTTCATCAGCAGAAATTTAATTTCAATATTATCAGCATGAAACATCACATGATCATGATTTTGTAAGAATGAACAATAGCTAATACTTTTTGCAATGTGATGAATAACGACTAATACTTTTTTGTAATGTGGGCGTTGAAATTCAAAGTGAAGAAATGAATCAGACTTGTAGTTGTAACACATGACATTGTGTCACAATTCAGTCTTAAAGTAACATCTAGTTAAGTAATTATTGTTTACACTGGACACTAAGTAAGTATATTAATCATTAGTATACTTGAGTATACTTACATATAGGTAAACCAAGTAGATTATCACATAAGAGTTAAAAAAATGATTATTTTTTTTTTCACATTCTAATATTTTTTTTTTTTCTCATTCTCACATTCTAATAATAAATTAATTCTCTCTTGTCAGTCATCTTTTTATCAATGGATAACGATAACAAAAATAATAATAATAAAATTAGCGGCAAACGCTCTTTTGATTTTAATAATTTAAAACGCCCAAAACTACTACTACTACTAGATCTAGTACTAGACCTACTAGATCTACTAGATCATTAACGAGTATGAATATAGAAGTAATTATTTTAATTTTAAATTATTATATATATTGGTTGTAAATTATTATGATTGTATAAATATACTTATATAATTAATATCTTTTAGATCAACGAACAAAATA
>QZLH01002184.1:2781-15281 GCA_003833135.1 Oehlia diaphana | reverse complement strand
CCATTATCCCACTATCTCTCTATCACATCTCTATCCATTCCAATCAATCATGTCTCCAGGCAACAGTAATCTAGCGCATATCCCATGCAAATTTTTCAAGAGTGGAGCTTGTACTGCAGGAAAAAATTGCGTCTTCTCTCATAGCAAGGATCCTCCATCTGATAATTACGTTTGTAAATACTTTTTAAAAGGAAACTGCAAATTTGGAAGTAAATGTGCTCTTTCTCATACTTTACCAAATGAACGTAAATTAAGTTCAACCGGTAGAAATGGAAATGGCAAAAATGGAAGGAATAGTATTTCCAATAGTATCATTCCAGAAATTAGGTCACCTATGATGCTTCCTCAAGATCTTAATGATTATCAACCTCTTAATTCTCCTGGAATTCCTCCATTTACTCGTATCCCGATTAGTTCTTCTGAATATGCGAATAACAGACAGTTCAGTCAATTAACCGCCTCTTTGAATGATCCATCTGCTTACTCTGATGAGAATCATACCGCTCCAAGATTACGAAATATCAATAATAGTTTTAATAACGATCATTTAACTGCACCGATAAATATTAACGGTCAGCAACGAAGATCACTTCCTGATATTTTTCATTTGGGTGGTCCAATGAACCATAATAATAATAATCATAATCATAATAATAATAATCATAATAATAATAATCATAATAATACTGCTGAATCTTTTGGAACTTCTCCATTTCATAATCCTAACAGCAAATCAATCTTTTTACCACTTTCTTATGTTAGCGATAGTGGTCTGCTATCGCCTACTACTAATTCTCATCAACATCTTCATAGTATTCCTGAACTTCATGATTATTCACATGATACAGTCTTTGATGATTTTGGTGCTTATGAATACGAAGAATTTATTCCTTCTTCGTTAAATGACTTGTTGACTCCAACTGAACGTGAAAGACGTCGAAGTAGACAAGAAGAAACTTCTGAATTAAGTCCTAGGAGATTATTCAATGGTTCCTCTACGTTACATCCTTTGCATATAGATGGTCAACATCTTAATTATTATAATTCACATGTAGATCCTACACATATTCATTTTGCAGGAAGGTCTTTGCCTCATGGCATTGGTTTAGGATTAGCTGCTAATTACATGAATCAAAATGAAGGTCAACAAATTAATAGTGCATATGGTGGTCAACATCCTTTTGGAATTCATTCTGGTACAAGTATGAGAAATAATACTTATGGTGAAGATTGGAATGATCAACACTCCCCCCTTAGTCCATTACATATTCACAATCAAAATAATCATCATTTCAATCATAACCCTTCAGGTTATACTTCTGATCATCATGGTCCTTACTCGGGTACTCCAGCTATAAACATTCCATTACCTCACGAGGTTCATCAAACTGATACAAACTCTCCATTGTATCCTAGTTTTGGCATTATAGGCCGACCAAACGTAAATAATATTAATGGCAATGGTAATAATGCCAATGGTCGTCCAACAACGCCTCCAGATCCATTTAGTCCTTTTGTCACTGATGATGATATCTTCTTTAGCATGGAAGAGGATAAAAATGATCAAATGTCAGTAGAAGCTTCTACTCCGAAATCAACCGAACAACCTAAAACTCCTCTTTCATACTCTGCAATTACCAAAACGGGTTTGAAGGATTCTGGTGCAACTCCCGGACTCAGTATCGACTCGAGGCGTTATGAGCCGGTTTGTTGATATAAATATAATATATATATATATAATTAAAAAAAAAAAAGACTTTCCTATGGAAAGTTCGATATGTATCATAATATTTTCAATTTTTGTTAGTGAACTATATATTTTTAAAAAAAAATGAATTTGAATGCAAAAAAATTTTTTTATTTTTTGGGGGATGGGATTTTTATAATTTTTTTTTTTTTTTTTTTTTTTTTATTTATTCTTTGTATTGAAAGAAAAACTTAAAATAAAATTATAATAATAATTTTTTTTTTTTTTTTTGTTGCTTTAAGTTTTTAATGATGTATAAAATGGGAAATAATATCCTTTCTTTTTGTATCTTTTCTCTTTTATTATTTATTGTTTTGGCTAAATCATAGTTATGTCCTTTCGGAATGGCTGGAAACTGTCGATATGGAGATCACTGTCATTATCTTCATGGTATGCCTTGCCCTTCTTGTCTTAAACATGTCTTGCATCCCTATTCTACTCCTGAAGAACACCAAGGTATGATTTTGATGTTATTATTTGAAATTAAAATTTAAGAAATTGTTTAATAAAATAAATTGCCTTTTAAAATGTAGAACACATTAATGAATGTATTAACAAGCAAGTCCAAGTTGCCGATGGTGTTAAACCAGAAGATGTTGAATGTGAAATTTGCTTTGAGAAAGTTTTGTCAAAAACAGACGCTCGTTTTGGTCTATTAAGTAAGTTATTCAGAAATTATTTTCTATATTAAATTAAAGTATAAAATCACGAGTATTGACAAATTTTAAATAGATTGCGAGCATGCGTTCTGTTTACAATGTATTCGTCAGTTGAAATCTGTGGATAATCAACTTACTCGTGCATGTCCCGTTTGTAGTACACCAAGTCACTTTATAACTCCAAGCACTACTTGGATTACAGATCGTGCCGAGAAACAAAGGGTGATCAACGAATATAAACGTAAATGCAGGTAAACGCGAAAATTTCACATTTAGTTTCACTTTTTTTTTCTTTTAATCAAAATATAATTTATTTATGTTTTTTTTAGCACAATTCCGTGTAGAAATTTTAATTATGGTGAAGGACAATGTCAATTTGGTGCTTCTTGTTTCTACGCGCACACTTATCGTGATGGCACAAAAGAGGAATTTAATGTTCGTACTATTCGAAATGGTGAAGAAGTTAAGGTCTTAGATAACGTTCGTTTATGGGATTTCTTGGAAGATTTTGCAAACAAACGCACAACTACCGAAGATTTAATCAATGAATATGGTAATGATAATAGCGGAATGTCGAATGGAGAGAATAACTACGGTGAAAATAATAATAACGATAATGAGACTGATTATTCTACAGTTACTCTCACTACTTTGATGTCGAATTTGTCTGTTGATTCACCAGTTTTCATTCCTTCTGTTAGTGGGTCCGCTGATTTCATGAAAAATGATTCAACTGAGGAGAAATATTATTGAAGTCCTTGGAGAGAAACAAAGCAACTGAAATTAATTGATTTATAGTAATAGGTTAAAAAAAAAAAAATAATAAGGCTTGCAGTATGCGATTTTATCAAAAAAGGGAAAGTAATCGTTTTCCGCATGCCCAAAAGTAGTTTCTTTTAGTTAGATTATTAAAAAAAAAATTGAGATCAAACGAAAAAAAAATTTTTTTATTAAAAAAATTTTATGTACAAAATTAATTAGTTTGATCAAATCTTTTGTTATAAATATTATATATACAGTATCAATATCAATGTATACAACAAAACGAAAATATTTCTATTTTTTCTTTTTTTTTTTATTTTATTGCTTAAAAAAAAAAAAAAATTATATATATATATATATAACTTGAATAATTAATCATTTTTTTTTTTTGTATTTATTTTTATAACTTTGTATTTTAGAATATATTATTAATATTATATTATATTATTTATATATATAATAATTGTCAATTAGTATATTGTCAATTAGTATATGTGGGATTTTATTTATAAATTTGACATGTATAAATTTGCATATATGTATCATTATATTTTTTTTTTAGTTTAAATAAATAAAATTTTTACTACAGTGTTAACATTATTTTTATTTAAAAATAAAAATTATAATACAAATTTAGTTCAATTTGTTTAATAAGATAAATTAGATTCAAAATTTTTTTCCAATTATTTATGCTAAATTAATCATAAAAATATAAAAAATAATTTAATCAGTAAAAAAATTTTACTAAGTTATACTTTTAATAAAAATAAATAATTTAAAATAATATTACTATTTTTAAATTTATAATTAAGATTTTTTAAGTTAAAAAATGCTAGAAAAAAATAAAATTTATATTTTTTTTTTGTAATTTTTTTTTAATTAATTAAAATTTCCAAATTTTTTACAATTAGTATTGGTCAGTAGATAATAGATATATTCTAGCAATTACTTTAAAAAATTCAAATTGATGTATTTCAACTAATATTACTTCAATTTTTATAAAAATAATAACCATTAAACTTGACTTATTGAAAGGAATTTAATCTTCTTATCAAAACTCATACTATAATGGCAAATCCCATTTTTATTATTATCAATAAATAATAGTATAATTATTAAAATAAATATAATTATTATTATTTTAGCCAATTGCTATTATAATTGAATTTTAAAAAATTTTTATTAGTTATAAAATTATTTGTCTGATATATTTATTACATTTTAAAATTTAAAATACAATAATTTACAAAATATTATTATTGATAAAATAATTATGATTATTAAATTAAAAAAAATTTTACTTAACTAAATTTAATAAAAATAAAATTAGTTAAGAATAATATCATTTAATATTAAATTTGAGGTATATCACATTCAAAATTTATGGCACAGCAAATTACAAATATATAATTTTTATAATTGCCAAATTAAAAAAAAAACTTATTCATTAATTTCCTTTTACTGAGACAAGTCTAATAGTAGTTATTATTTCATAATAATTGAAGCAATATTGGTTGAGATATATCAATCTGAATTTTATAAAGCAATTGCCATAGAATTAGGAAACATGTTCAGTGACTGTTAGTATTTTAAGTATCTAAACTGACTTCTAAAATGGATGCCATTTCCAGTAATTAAAACAAATAACAATTCTTGCTATCAGAATGTGGATTGGACTTATGGCCTAAACTTTAAGCCTTTATACTAATTTATAAATATACTTAAAATTTCGCCAGAAAATTTTCTCACTTACAAAAAAAATAAAATCGACATAAAAATCAAAATGAAGTTCACTGGTTTGTTCTTTTCTTTCTTAATTATCTTTATTAATACTGTCATGTTTGCTAGGTGTTGTAAGGTGTATGCTTATAGGTATGTATTTTAAAGCATATTGATATATTTATACCAATTCTGAGTACATTAATCTTTCTATCTTAAAATATATCGGTATCAGGTAACGGTAAAGTTGCTAATGCTGAAACCCCTTATATAGTGCCGAAACTGCAAAACTACTGCGAAACCTCTATAATGAATTTTATCCGTAGTATCGGCATAATAAATAGTAATGTTTTATATAAGTTTCAGCATAGTTTTAGAATTTCTAGTTTTTTATAAATTTATATGTAATTAAAAACCATCGTATATTGTTTTATTGTAATACTTTATTTTATATTTATATAACAATACTTATATTGGAAAAAAAAAGTCCAACTCAGAATTCTTTGTAATGCTATCTTTTGCTTTTAATATTGGTAAATGAGATATAAATAGGATGCTTTGAAGTTTTTCTGAGATCACAAGTTGTGAAATCGGCGTAAATTATTATCGATAATAATCAATTGTCAGCAGGAATGTTTTTTTCTGTGTTATACCACCAATTACTTTCAAATTGTTCACCATAAGTCCTAATCGATGTATTGTTATTTTTAAACAAAAAGACTTATGGAATTGAACTTAAACAAGGCGATGAACAACAACAAGAAGTTGACTTTTAGTAATTATCAACGTAAATAATTTAGAATCTAATTTGAAGGAGTATTTATTAGCGTCGAAACAAATTAAGAAATCTAACGTTAATGTTTTGACTGATGTTCAACCCAAGTTGAAGGAGTAGTACGACTTTAATTTTATCGGCTGATAATAAAAACTGTAATCTAAACCCTGAGAATTTGTGATGATTGCTTTTTTAAATTTCATATAAGGAAATTTGATAGCATCAAGAAATTTACGACCTTTCTTAGTATTTACTGGCAATAGAATTTTTCAGAATTATGTACTTTTATTAATTAACTTAATTATTCTGTCGCCGCAAGAATTGGATAATCGATACTCTGTAATAATTTCCATAAATTCACGATATATTTCATTTATCTTCAGGAACAGATCTTAAATCATCATCGTCAGTATCATAATCAATTTCACTATTTTCCTCATTTTGATTTAAATCATGGTCATGAGATTCTACATTTTGTTTTAGCGTTATAGTATATTGTATTCCTTCGTACTAATAACATGTAGCTATTAATTATTTGGTTAAATATTTCACATTTTTTTCCTATGTTTTCAGTCTTACATTTCCAAACAAATCAAAAATTTGGAATTGAATTAGTTTCCGCTATTTTCAAAGGATATGATTGGAAAATTATCACCTCAATAACTTCGACTTTGTACAAGAATCTTTCTGACGAAAAAGTAATCCTTCAAAAATTTCAACAAGAAATAATATCTATATCCAACATTAAAATCGTAATATTCGATTGACTCATTGATATGTAACATCTGAATTCCTGAGATGATATGGTACTAGTCAAAAGTTAATTGATTAACTATTTGGAAGTAGAACCTGGTCTTTACAACGTTTTGATTAAGGTTCCGCAAATGATTCAGATTCCAAAGGAATCGTTCTCTTTCAAAATTTATAATGTAACTATATAATAATCATTATTTTATAAAATTTTTCAACAATGCAATTATAAATACTGGCTAAATCGAACAGACTACCTGCTTTAAAACCCAAAGCTATAAAACAGACACTTCTTACACTTTTTACCAATAACCACGCTAAACCTTAATGTTAATCTACTAATACTACAAGTAATTTGAAATTATAACAAATAATAACATTTTTTACATGATTTAAATAATCTATTATACATTTGAAAATTAATTGTTGTCAGAATCATAAATATTCACTTTCAATTCTTTCAATTTCTCAGTTGCTTTGGAATTTCCATTCAGAGCAGCTAATTTTATATATTTCAAAGCAGCTTTCTCATCTTTCTCCTGACCAAGTCTTCCATTAAGATAGATATCCCCTAAATTATGCATGGCAACATGATTACCATTTTCAGAAGCCAAATTTAAGTACCTAAGGAACTCTGAAATTTTGTTTTGGTCTGTCTTAAAATCCTTTGTGGCTGCAATAGCAAATGCATAACAAAGCTGTGCACTGGGGATACCATCATCAGCAGCTTCCTTATAGAGTTTAGTAGCTCTATCAAGATCTTTTTTGACAAAAAAACCATTTTGTAAATAATATCCTTGCCAGTATTTCGCGTGAGCATTTTCAAATTTGACATTCTCTTCAAAGCATTTCCAGGCCTTTTCATATTCTTTATTTTTATGAGCAGCAATTCCTTCTTCAAGAAGGGGTACTGTTTTTATGGGGTCAGGAAGGACATCGACAAGGGTATATTCCTCATTAAATGGTGGCAAATGAGAATCTTTGGATTTGGATCCATCCAAATCGATGGATTTATCAGGAAGAAGCCCAGAAGAATCATCAGAGATCACGTGTTTTGAGGCTAAATTTTCCAATGTCAAAAATAGTCGTGCAATATTTATACGTTCATATGGATTCTGACACCAGGCTTGAATTATATTTTTTACAAGTCCAAAGCATAATGTAAGCATCAATTGAACAAAGAAAAGTAAATTTGTTATTTATTGCAAGGACAAAAAAAAAAAACATGAATAATCATACCTTGCCTAATAATATTTGCAAATTCCTTTTGAATTTCTTTATCTTCTGGGCTAGCAGGACCAAAATTGATTTTTTCTCTTCCACCCATCTTAACATAAGATGATATTTCATCAAACTTTCGATTTTCATAAGGAATCCTTTCGAAACATAGTTCCCATATAAGCATTCCAAAACTATTTAAATGACATTACATAATTACAAATTAACAATGCGGAAAATCATGTTAAAATGTAGTACGTAGTTAAAAAATATGAATTTTCTTTTAACCTAAAAATTTCACATTTTTGAGTGTAGCCTCCTTTTGTGTATTTGTCATGTTCCGCTTCCGATATTTTTTCTGGTGCTAACCAATTAATGATTTTTAAAATACCAGATTTAATATTTGAGGTTACGTCTCCTGTCATACGAGAGAGTTCAAAATTTGCAAGCTTTGGTTCTAAATTTTTGGTTATCTAATTATCATTAAAAATTGCAAAATCGTGATGAGGAAAAAAAATTATTCATATTATGTTTTTTTAAGTATTATTCTTATTATTTAAATTAATTAGTGCCGTTACACATACCATCACATTTTCACATCTGATATCGTGATGAAATATATTAGCACCATTTAGAAACATGATACCACGACAAATATCGAGAACCATATGAACTTTTCTGTTCCATGTGATATCATATTGCTTGTAAACTTCTTTTAAATTTCCTTTTTCCGCCCATTCGAGAACCATAACAATATGATTGTCAACATATGAAATTCCATAGAATAGGAGAATATTACGTGATTCACTTATTTTTCCCAAAATTGCAAGATGAGTTTGAGTTCTTTGATATTCAACAGTATCTTTCTTTGGGATGATTATAGGTTTGCATGCTACTTCTATACCTTGTTTATATATTTTTCTAACAAGAAAAGGATCGTTGCCACGTTGATCAGTCTTCCGAAAAATTGGTGGATCAGCTAAGAACGTTGAATCAACTTCAGGTGCATGAACTTCGGCAAAAAGTGATAAGCTATTTGTACTTGAAGCTTGTGTTTTTAAAAGTTCTACGGATTGATAAACCATATTAACCTTCTGGCTAAGACCATCAATACCACCTTCAACTTTTTTAACAAACTGATGTGAATGAAAAGCAATTTATGATTTAGTGAACAGTAATTATTTGAATAACCTATTAAAACAAATAATATTACATACTTCTAATGTTTCAGCAATATCTTCCTCAAGACTGACATTATCAATTTTTTTTTGTTCATCACTGCTAATTATCATTGTAAAAGACAAATCTTTCATCGCCGTATCATAATCATCAATCAATTCAGTGAATTTTCCCTTAATAGCTGTTGATTTTAGATATTTCCTGAAACCATGAAGGTTTGTAACATCTCCAGCGAAATCTTTAATTTTTTGCAAGATCTCCTTAAATTTTACGAAAGATTTATAAAATGCTTGTTGAAGAAATAAAGCTTCATTTTCATCTTGTCTTCGTTGTAATATATTCACAGCAAATTCAGCTGCTTCTGCACGAACAAGCAATGCCTTGCAGATTTTTTTGTTATATTGAGCGTTTTCATAAATTTGAATAATTTGACTGATTAAATTAGTTACTGTATTGATCAAAGGCATATAAGGTTTGATCGCATTACCGATAATATTGACGGTATCAAGGGTACCCTTAGCGAACTCTATTCCGGTAGTGGCAATAGAATCCATTATATAAATTTTGATGAGATGTTTGCACTTTGCAGGTTATTTATGTAAATGCAATCTGCATACATAGTGTCACGATTTACGCCTTAATGTAGTGGAGTGTCAAAAAAAAAAAATCTTGTTTTTCGTTACTTCGAATTCAAGACGAAATAGATTCCCGAGACGAAACAGAAATTCCAAAAAAATCCATCAAAAATATGCAAACATCTTCATCTTTTGATGATATGATTAGATTTGAAGAATATGGTGTATGCTCCCAATGTCAAAAATTTAATACAAATTATGGATGGTGTAAATTATGTGATCCTAAAAAATTGACTCAAGGGTGGACGAGTGGAAATACAGAAATTGATGAATTTATCAAAGAAACTCAACTAATAGCTGAGTCATATACGGAAAATTTTCTTGAATGGATACCATTTGATAGATTCGAAAATATTGTTAAGATAGGGGAAGGAGGATTTAGTACCGTTCATCGTGGAACTTGGATGGACGGATATAGAGTATTATGTTTTGACAATAATTTATACGAACAGAATGTACCATCACGTAGCAAACCAGTTACAGTGGCATTAAAAACTCTAGGAAAATTTATGAAAGCCTCAAGTGATTCTTTACGAGAGGTAGTGTATTTTAACCTATAAAAAACAATTAAAATCATATTAACAAAAACTTTTTAAAATTCCAATAGTTTAAAACTCATTATAAGTGTAGTAGATTGACAATCCAAGTATATGGATTTACCCAACATACATTTACCAAAGAATACATGGTGGTTCTCACATATGCTGATAAAGGAGATCTTCGGGACTATTTATCTTCTAATTTTTGCAATCTCAATTGGGAAAAAAAATTAACATTACTTTACACATTATCTAAAGATTTATTCCCAATTCATAATGCCGGCTATACGCATGGTGACTTTCATAGTGGAAATATTTTACAATTAAGTAATAAAAGTGATCTTAATGACGATATTATTGCATCATCTGCTCCTGCATCATATGCTGCAATACAGTATGTTCCTAATTTAGATACAGATATTTGTTCATACATTGCTGACTTGGGATTATCAGCTCCTAAAGGTAAATTGAATGATGAAGTATATGGTGTATTGCCATATGTTGCGCCAGAGGTTTTACGTGGAGATCCATACACAGCTGCTGCTGATATTTACAGTTTTGGTATTGTGATGACAGAAGTATCGACTGGCAGGCCTCCGTTTAAGGATTATCCATTTGATATCAGTCTTGCACTCAAAATCAACAAAGGATTAAGGCCAGAATTTGCAGAAGGAACTCCAGAATGTTATATTAAATTAGCAAACCAATGCATGGATAATGACAGTTCAAAACGACCACGTATAAAAAGAATTCAGGCAATATTGTTTAATTGGAGAAATATAATTCAAGGAATGCAAGGAATACTAGGAGATTCATCTGCAGAGGAGATTAAAATCAAAAAAGAATTTGAAGCTTCCGATAAAATAATTCCTATTTTTACAACAACCTTGCAAAAACATCAAGAAGTTTACAGAAGCCAGCGAATTCCAAATTTAATAAATTATGATGATGAAGTTCAAAAGAAATCCTCTAATGCTACAGGTAATGAACAAATAATCCTTTTTAATGCATGATATTTATTTTTAGTTCAAAATATTTAATTTATATTTGATCTTTTTTAGATTCTCTTGAAAATTTTTCGATTTCTGACTTTGATTAATTTACATCTACGGATAAAAGTCATACGTGATATTCATTTCACACCAGAAAAGTGATACGCGAAGGATGATCAAAACATTGCGTAATAAATTTTGGTAAATATTTGTAATATAAGTAATAAATAATAAATAATAAAAATTGTAAAAATAATAAAAAAAAAAGTTGGTGAAATCGAAAATAAATAATAAACTGTAATTAAATACTCGAATAAAAAATATGCTTACAATTTTTTTTTTTTTGAACTTTCATAACTTTTTTTTTTGCAAAAAGAAATTTTATTTATAAAAAAAAAATATTTTATTTTTTCGCTTGTTTCTTCGATTTGAAGACTGCACTTTAATTTGTATCGAGTTTACATGTAAAATGTGCAGTTAATACTTGTGCTAGCGAAAAAAATCGAACGTTAGAAGTTCCAAATTAAAAATCAACTATTTGGATTTTTATACAAAATCGCGCTCCGAACGTAAAATTTTTTGCTCCAAAAGCCTCTAAAAAGCCTTAAAGTCAACTGAAACAGTGAATATGAATCTAGAATTATAAGAACGTCAAAATTTCATTTCTGGTTTCGTTAACAATAAAATAACTAAATAATTTTTTATTAATTAATAATAATTTCGGGATAAGTCAGACTTTATTTAAAGATTCCTAATAGTTAAAAAATATGTAAAATTTATATTTGTATATACTAAAAGAAAATGAAGCTACTAATATTTTTCTGAATTCAAGGAAAATAAAATTACCAATAGATAATATTCATATATTATCTTTTACATATGTAAAAAGTCCGTTACGAAAAAAAAAATTTATATATCTATCTATCAAATCACCAGAGGACCCGGAACAATAGCAACGGTTATGATGAAGATAACATCTAGGATCACAGCTTGAAAAATAAAATATTATTTTTTTTTTTTTTTAAAAAAAAAAAGGAAAGAAAAATTAAACATAATAAAATAATAAGCTTTATTTTATTATTAACCTTCAGAAACCGATGCTAAGGCTGAATGATTACGATCACGTAAAAAAGAGTTCTGACATTCATGATTTTTTAAAAAGTTTTATTTTTCGTAAAGAATTATATTTCGATTTATTCAATGTTTTTTTATTAAAATATAATATTTTACGTCCTGTAAAAACACAACACCAAGTAATAACAAATATTGTGGAGATCGTAATCAAATAAGCCCAAATACTCATGAATATGCCACATATATTTAGAAAAAGCATAAGCTTTACATTATTTATATATGTGGAATAATGAATGCTTATTTTTACAGTCATATACTGTATTGCCAAGCAGCAGGAAGGGCGTGCAGACCAAGTTATTTTCACCTCAGACCCCAAGAATTATAGTTTTCAAAATGAGTATTCCGGAACCTTCCTGCTACTAAAATGAATACTTATTGATTTCGCCATTCT
>QZLH01002183.1:0-17222 GCA_003833135.1 Oehlia diaphana | reverse complement strand
TGAAAATAAATATCAGGTAATAGCAATTTAATATTTTTAATAATTATAATTATTTTATTGAATTTTTGTAGTTAAAAATATTAATAATTTTTTGTCAATTAAAAGGATCATCTACTATTGATTCAACTATTAAATCAGAAAATGTAGATGAAAGAGTAGTTTATATAGAAGATTTAGAAAAAAGAAAACAAGCATATGGAATATGTGGAGAATGTAAAGAACCTGGTACAGGATGGAGATGGTGTCGACCTTGTAATGCTAAAAGATTTAAAGATAACTTTAAAAATTGGACTAGTGGAAATAAAAATATTGATGAATTTATACAACAATCACAGCTTAATGCTGTACATTATTTTAAATGTCTTGAATGGATACCTTTTGAAAAATTTCAAGATATCACTTATATTGCAGAAGGTGGTTTTGGTAAGATTTATTCAGCAGAATGGCCTGAAGGACATATTCACTATTGGGATATTGAAAATCAAAAATGGTATAGATACAAAGCTTTTGATAAATATGCATTAAAAAGTTTGAATAATTCTTCTGATATATGTTCAGATTTTTTAGATGAGGTAATTTAAACTTATTTTATCTTATATATAAAGATTGTTATTTGCATTTATTTATTAATAAAATTTTTCCTTTTGATGATAATTAGATTAAATCTCATCATCAGATTTATCTTTTTGATATTGTTCGATGTTATGGAATTACTCAAGATCCAAATAATAAACAGTATATGATGATTTTATTTTATTGTAAAAATGGAAATTTGAGAAATTATTTAAATAAATCAAATAATTATATTAATTATAAATCAAAAATTGATCAATTACAACAAATTGCAAGAGGACTTTTAGATATTCATAATGCTGAAAAAGTNTTCATTCAGGTAATATATTACTTAATACATATGGTCCTTTTATAAGTGATTTAGGAATGTGTCAACCAGCAAATAAGCAAAAAGTTAAAGAAGAAGGAATTTATGGAGTATTACCATATATGGCACCAGAAGTTTTACGTGGATACCAATATACAAAAGCAGCAGATATTTACTCATTTGGAATAATAATGAATGAATTTCTTTCTGAAGAAATTTCTTTTAATGATATTCCTCATGATGATTTTTTGGCTGTTAAAATTTGTAAAGGACTTAGACCAACAATTTCTAAAGACATACCAAAGTTACTTGCAGATTTAATAATAAAATGTTGGGATGCTGAAATAAAAAATAGACCAACCACTAAAGAATCATTTCAACTATTAAAAAAATGGTATGATGAAATTAAAGATATTAAAGATATTGAAGATAGTGAAGATAGGGAAGATGGTGAAGATAGTAGAAATGGTGAAGATGTTAAAGATAATGAAAATGTCAAAGATAATGAAAATGTTATAGATAATGAAGATATTAAAAATGGTGAAAATTGTGATGATAGTCAAAATAGTGAAATATATATTCAAATAAAAGAATGTGATAAAATTAGGAAAGAAAAATTCAAAAATGGATCAAATGAAGATAAATCCAAAAACTTCAAAACACATCCACAAGCAATTTATACTAGTAGACTTTTAAATTTCAAAAATCTCCCAAAGCCAGTAAATTCTTTAGATATATTATCATTTCAAGTTAATTTAGGTAAATTTTCAATTTTAATTTGTTATGAAAAAATCTTATTCAACTTTTAACAATATCAACTTTTTTTTTAATAATATGATGTCCCATCAGTATCAACAAATCTAAGTAAGTATATCATTAGTATTAGTACTTTTTGTAATTATAAATTTATATTTTATTTTAACATTATTTTGTTATTTAATTTTTAATTTATAGTTTCAGAATGTTTTGATTGTAAAATTTAGTGAATCAGGTAAAATAATTTATTTAAAGTTATTTATTATTTTATTGATAATAATTTTATTTAATTGTTTTAATAATAGATCACAATTAAATAGTTTAAATGATGTGTCTTAAATTATAGTAGGTTTTTTCAGTAATAGTCAGAAATAAATTTGGAGTTTAGTACTATTATTTCTCATCTTAAATTATATCAACAGAAGAGGACCATGTAATAAGTAAGTTAATGGCGGCAAACTTCTCTAATGAAAATTACAAGAAAACATTTGAACAACTTGACAAGTTAGGAGAAGGGTCATTCGGGAGTGTGTGGAAAGTAAGTCTTTTTACAAACTTAATCTCATTTTGACACGCTTTGTAGTTACAAGCTTATGCTTAATTATATAGGCACTACATTTATATGATAAAAGAATTTATGCCATTAAAAAAATCATCCTTAGCAAGGTCAAAAATATGAATCTGGTTTGTTATACCGTTTTGTTAAAATCGTATTTCCTTCGGAATACCCTTTAGTATTTTCGTTGTTAAAATTTATATTTCCAAGTGTATTAACGAGCTAAGTATTAGGTTTTCAAAGAAGCCTGAGCTCTCGCTAAACTTGAACACCCAAACGTTGTGAGGTATTTTTCTTCCTGGATACAGAGTCGTAATAGTGACTGGACAGATCTCACCCCTGTGGAATTAACTATTTTCATCCAAATGGAATTGTGTTCGACCTCTCTCAGACGAGTTTTAGCAAAACGTTGTAATCAGATCGATTCGCATTTTAACATCAAAACATTTCATGGGATTTTAAAAGGAGTAAGTGTCAAATTATTTCTGCTTCAGTCCTTCACTTCTTCGAAGGTCCATTGGACCAATTTCCTCTGTTCCACAGAAAATTGGGAAGAATTTTTTGTATACGTTATCATGGATGACTGATGAAGTATTTGGTTTTGTCAGATTGAATATGTCCACGAAAAGAATCTCGTTCACCGAGATTTAAAAACCGATAACATTTTTTTACAAAAAATTAATAACGATTTTGTGCCAAAAATTGGTGATTTTGGTTTGGTAAAATCTGAAATATCCACGGTAACGTCATTGTTTAAATTTTTCATTATTATATAGTGACATAAATATTAATATGCCATTATCTATTAATGCATATTGAAGCTTTTACCAAGGAAAGTGATATTTACGATCTTGGGCTTGTATTAAAAGAGTTATATTTCCCTGGTAAAAGTTTAGATGACCTTGAGATTATGGTTACGCAACAAGGCAACTTTAATGATTCTGTGGTAAGACTATTTTTGTGATCATGAGTTTATTGAAGTAACGGTTAGACCATAAGAATTTGTAATTTTAAATTAAACTCTTGTTTAGATAAAATTAATCGACGAAATGACGATTAACGATCTAAGTAAACGTCCTTGAGCAACAACAATCCTTGGATCTGACATATTTAATATGTTAACTGATTCCCACTCCGGTGCTCTTATATCAAAAGTCCATTCGCTGGAGAAAAAAGTTAAATCATTAGAACAAGAAAATGCTAACTTGAAACAAGAAAATGCTACTCTGAAACAGGAACACAACGTTAAAATAAGCTCATTGGAAGAGAAGATTAAATCGTTGGAGCAGAAAATTAAATCAATGGAAGAGGAAAAGACGCATTAAAATAAAGAATATCATTTTGTACAGTACACCGAGGTAAATCATTATGAAATAACAGAGATAGTGGTTACACTTTAAAGGGGATACTTCTTTCTTTTCTCTTGTACTCGTGAAATAAAGAAATAAAACTGGTACATTTTTTCATATTTTTTAAGAATAAAGTTATTACAAAGTATATGAGAATAGTGTAAATAATATATACACATTAGGTAGAATAGATCCCGGATTGGTACACTAGTAATCTAGCAATCTAGCATATTTAGAGTTCATTTGGAATGGCCAGTTTCGGTGTACTTAGGCTACAAAAAAATATTAACAGTATAGTTGCGTACGCTTATGTAATCAATTGCCAACAAAGATATTGATCGTATTGATTGTCGACACGACATGTGGATTATTCTTCGACTATTATGCTTGAAGTAATTATATGTCTCTGCCAATCACTAGCCGATTTTTGTTTGACATTGTTCTACTTCGTACCTTCCAGGTATATCTTTTCTCCAGGTGAAGTTAGACAGTATACCGTCATATGTATTCTTGTCTTTTGGCAGATGCTCTTAATTGTTGGAACAAACGTGTATTTACTTAATTTACCTTGACAACCTAAAGTGTTCTAATAAAACAGTAAACTAGTGAAACCACCGAGGGGTGCAGTTTGTGAAATCAAATAATATGGTCCATGAATTTACGTTCTATTTCCATTCTTGCTGATATCATGCCCTTTTTGAAATACAAATGTCCTCCGCCTTAATACTCCTATTTTCATGTTTCTTGTAATTTTGTTCCATGTTGAATGAATTTCGATAATCTAGGCCATGCCTACGAAGTAAAAAAATGCAAATGATATTAATATCTTATTGGTATACTGAACAAAGCAGGACAAGCGAATGGATTTATTTTTTCGCATACGATGAATCAATTCTATTCTGATTGACAATATAACCCGTCAATGTGGATTGCCTTTTAAGTAGAATCTTCTCTTCATCATCTTGATTTTTTACAGGATTCGTAAGGTTACCTATGAAAACCTGGATATGATCTGGAATATTGTCAAATATCAAAAGTATTTCTTGTTTGTCATCACATTGCATGCTTTCTTCTATCTCAGCTGGCAATTTTCTTAGCTTCTCGATACTGGAATTCTTATTAAGAGGAATGGACACTTTCCAGATTTTGAACTTGTCAAGGTCGATGTTATTTTCGATAATGGACTGTTTTTTACTTATTTTAATCAAATCTCTGAGGTCTTTAATCGTTTTTATTTCTTTTTCATCAAAAGTAACCGGGAATGAGCTATCCAATTCTTGAAGAAAACACAAAAGTGTAATAGCCATTTCAATCAGAGTGTTATACGTATGTCACAAATATGTTCAATTTTCGTATCGAATCTATTTATATCGAAGGAAATAAACCTTATAAAAAAGGGAATATGATACATTTCCCATGTAAATTGTCTATCATTGTCGTGAAAAACAACCAACTCCATGATAGTGTATGTTACACTGCTATTTATAACGTGTAAGGAAAAAATATGGAAACATGTTCAACCGAAACAAATGGAGGAAATATTATCTGGCGGAAATATATTTGCGCAGTCTACTTCGATTTTCCGGATCATCAATCGGGCCGAAGTATATCTTGTGGCTGATCTGTACGACAGAGTCATTTATCATAAAAACCCTCATGTTTTTTTTCGCAGACACTTCTTTTGTTCTCACGTAGTATTTTTAGCCAAAGAAATTTCAGCCAGAGTCTGCTCAAAGATCACATAAAATATATCATGGAAGGCTATCGCTTTGTTCCAAGACAATACAAATTCTCATATTGCTGTACAGACATAATCAAGCTTATCAAAATCGACTAGCGTCCAATAACAAGAGATAAAATACTACTTGACCAAGACTGTATAAAAAGCATGGATAGTAAATGTTGATATGGTATAAGAGTTTTATTTGTCTTCGTAAAATTTCTCGACAGGAAAGATATTGCCCTCCTGTTTCCGAAAATACATTACATCAAAGACTAATCGAAAGTTAATAGTGCTCGCCAGCAAAGGCAACTCTGTGTGATTTTCTATGGAATGAATCGATTACGTTGAATATTGCATCGCATGTTAATCTTATAAGAATATGCAATTTGACCAATTTACCTGAAAAGACTCCAAAGGCATATCGACTTCACTTGTTATCTTATGAAATAGTTAGAAATATTGGCTAGCATATAATGACAAACAGCAAAATCAGTCGGAAAGTTCTTAGAGGACAAAAACTTCTTGAAGATTAGAAACTATCCGCAAGCACAGTATTTCCATAATAGCATGGGAGAGAAGAAATTTTTAGTTGACGATAACTGTGGCGGTTCTGATAGATTTTCGTAATGGTATATCAGGTGGACAAAAAAGAAGAGAAAATGTTTTAATAGACGCCCAATTCTTTAACCTAGACGGATATGATATTGGTCTTCATAAAATAGGTATCGCCGTAATATCATTATTTGTGTTCTTAAAATTCTAAATAGTTATTAGTATGTTTCGTGTGTTAATCCCGGTTTTTGATTTATATTCTAAATGTATTATAATTCGGTCAAAGACAGCTCGAAGAGCACATATTTTTTCATTGTTATATTATTGGATATAAGTATTAACAAACAACTATCCGGATTAGGTTCTTTACTGCCGGCAATTTGCTCACGAGTTGTTTCACCAATAACAATTAAGCCTGTTAAGACAATAGACATGTGATATCGATACCCGAGGGTCCTATATCATGTGCTCTTGAGTATTCTCTTAATGTTGATAGATTAATAATCATGGATGGATTTTACGGCAAATATGTTTTACCGAATATTTGAATGAATGTTTATCACTTTATCTTTTAGCCAAAAATGGATCCTCCGGGATTTCTATGTTGATCATTTATTACTCAATAGATTTACAAAATAGGCGCTGGGATTATCAGTCTATCATTTATTCTGGGAAACAAGAAAGCAGACTATAAATACCGTATAGTTAAAAATTTTTTGTTGAATAACATTGGAATGTTATTATTGGTATGCCATGGAAGACAATATTGTAAAGAGAGTAAGTGAACTCTTTGATACCAAAATAGATGCGCTCGAAAACAAAATGAGCACTCTTATTAACACCAAAGTGGGTGCGCTTGAAAAGAAGTTAGACGAAAGAATGGATATGTTAGAGGAAAAGATTAGTGAAACAGACACCAAAGTTACTAAGATGTGCGAAAGGATGGACAAATTGGAAGTCACTGTGTGTCAAGATTCTTCTACTTTGAAGACAGTGAAATCCAATGTTGGTCACCTGCCTACGAGATGATTTTGAAGAGTGAGATATTATCCAGTGGAACTGGGCTCCGCCCAAAAAATATGGTCCCAAATATTCCGATCGATTTGAAATTTTTGACTTGTATGGGGCCGTCCATCTAGCACTTCCAAAAGAAAAAATGTCAGAAGAGAAAAATGAAGTATACTAGTCAAGCTCATGTGTTAGATAGTCGTGTTTCGAAGTTAGTAGATGATATCCGAGTAAGTTACTAGTTGTATCAATTCTTTATTCCACCACACTTAACTTATAAGATTTTATCAGGATTGTGATATGCGACGTGTCCTTGAGGACAATATATCGTATGCCGAAAATTTTCTTAAAACTAGTAACCACACTGCAGAATATAAGAATATCACGAAGGAATTGCAAAAAAGCTTCTTAAGACGTTGGACAGTAAAGGTAAAAATATCATGTAAACAACGTTACCATTTGTACTGGCAATGCGAATAGAATAGCTTACGTGCTATCATTTTTAGAACAATTAGAAAAAATTAGAGATTGTTTAGCAAACACGGCTTTGGGCGTCATGCTCCTTAGTTCATATACAATAAACCCGAAAGTTGCGTTTAACTATGGATTAGTAAGTATATTCACGCTTTTAATATAAATACTTCTGAATCGAATATACGTTAATTGTTACTTGACATATTTCATCACACTCTATGGCAAAGTAAAATATAGGATGCTCTAAACTGACCGTGGGTTTCGTTCCTGTATAAATTTCTTCACTTCGTTCCTCCATCGTTCCTCAAAAAATCACGGAGTTTATCTTGTATATGTTTTCCGTAATGATTATGTATGATTATGATGGTTGTTGATGATAAATGAGCGGCAAGAGTCAAGACTGAGCAAAGTTCACGGTTATACTATAGATGAACAATAGACAAATTGTATACAATAACCTCCATCGTTCCTCTAAAAATTATGAAAGATAGAATATAGAGGCACATGATATGAGACCTCCAGGTATCGATGTCATATGACCAACCGTAGTAGTCAATTATATGCTGTTCACTTCGCCGGATCACGGGCGTTAAGAATTTTCTATTTTACTTCGTAGGCTCTGCCTAGGATCGATGCATTTTCACATAGCCAAATAGATTGTACTACATAAGTGTGTACACTTTATTTTTGTATTACGTAAGACATGCACAGCAACTACGCAAATTTCTTAGTAAAAATACGCAAAAAATCAGAATCGGGAGGAACCTGTCATCGTTACATTACTTAGGTAACGCCTCCAGTCCAAAAATATATACAACAAAGTAACGGGATATACTACTTTATCATTACCGAAGAATATAATGCGCAGCAGTGCATTGTGAAGTAAGACAATCGTGATACTCGGGTCACAGTCCAGTAGTTGAGCTTTTTTCGGATATGTTATACCACATAGACCTTGGGCGCACACACTGCCTTGTAGTGAAACTCGTTACTAGAGAACATATACCGCACTAACAATCGTTACTATGTCATCAGGTTATGCCATCTTATAGTGAATATATCATCGTTACAAAGAACATATATATTATCTTGTATTAGAAAATATACAACCAAGTAATGAAATATATGCATGATCGTTATTCCTCCTTGATGTTCACTGATTCTCTTCTCCACAATCCATATCTAAGGGATACTGCGTATCCATTTTTGCATTTTTCCCTAAAAGGCGCTAAAGCGTAGTAACGTTTATGTAATAATTCTACCTAACTTTTACATTGGTATTTGTGGATAATGACCGTTTCATTATTCCGGTAATGATGTTTATTATATCCACAATAGATACAGCCCCAACGTATACCTTCCTTAATTCTTCTTTGTTTTTTAAGTGCTTCAATTCCTCTGTCCAAGTAATTTGTATTCTCGTCCAAGCGATTCTGTTCTTATTTAAGTGTTCTATTTTCTCCTGATTAATATTGATGTTAAAAATAAAAATGATACCAAGCTGTTAACTTAAATACTAGTGCATTGATCCTATTCGTAATTAACATGAAAAGAATTTACTGCGCCTTCTTGGTATCACGTGGATTAATATATTAGTTCATCGAATTTATGCTTTTAGCACAAGGTTATTTCCTGAAACCCTATAGGAAACGGCTATTATTTTTTCAGATGGTCAGGTGTGATGAAAATGTGACACA
The DNA here is from genome assembly GCA_003833135.1 of Oehlia diaphana. NCBI lineage: Eukaryota > Fungi > Glomeromycota > Glomeromycetes > Glomerales > Glomeraceae > Oehlia > Oehlia diaphana. The sequence goes on along the minus strand of QZLH01002183.1, from coordinate 8,227 downwards.
TAACGCCAGCAGCCGGAGACTGCTTGAAGAGCATAAATGATGACACAATCATTATAGTATAACATAATACGAAGCATCTTATCTTCTCGCCCCTCTGTCATAATAATAAGTGTTAGTCCGTATTCGATATTGATAATAATCTCTGCGCCAAATGATTTGTCCTCCTCCACAAATAAAGAGATTTTACTTCGTGGCCTACAAAATTTGTAAGTTGAGTCATCGATTACTAGTTTCGGATGATTTATTTCAGAAATACGTAGCTGGCTAGTTTCACTAGATTGGTAAATAACAAAAAAAAAGATGAAATAATTCGAGTTGCACATTCCCTGATAGCTAGTGATTTTATATAGAACTATAGCTTGTGTAACACATATTTCGATAACATATCAGATATGCAGTTTTTTTGTGTATGAAAGCTATCGAGAAAATTTCTATATGGTAACAATTTTTATTACCACGCAATAACTTTATTTGCGAAAAATAAAAAAGTCATAAATGCTCAAAAAGGATAAGAAATGAAATAGACACGATAATCTCCCACTTTCTAATGGAAGATCCTTGATCAGCAATAGATGATCGACAATTATCCCCTGACTGCTGCTTTACTGATAGATGATCCATCGGCGATTGATTGTTATCATCGATATAAAATCGTATAATTTTTATATATGATCCACAAATTATTTACACCTTGTAATTGTTATCAATAGCTACTCGAATTAGTAACTGTTTATATTACGTGATTCTAATAAGAACTGAGATTTTTGTCATATTCATTGCTTTCTAAAGATAAACCTAAGTATATGACATTTATTTAAATAAAACTATTTTCGTTTTGATAAATGTTGCAAATAAAAAGAATGTATATAATAATATTATTAATACAAATTTAATAAATGATATAGTAAATGATATAGTAATTTCTTCAACAGTCGAATAGCAAACAATAAAAGGCATTATTAATTAAAAGTCTGTGAAAAATATTAAAATTTTGCATCAGGAATATTTTGTAATAGCAATTAAATTATGAAGTATATACTATGACATAGCTCTACGCAGATGAAATTAAAAATAGAATTACTTGAAGCTAAATCTTATAATTACATTCAAATCACTTCCGCTTTCTGGGCCTTTAACAGCCTGTGTATTGATTACTTTTATCATTAGTTCATCACACTTAGGACAATGTTTCTTTTCATAAAAAAGTTTATATCAGTATTGAAAAGTAAATAAAGAACTTAAATGCAATTAAATACCTTAGATGGTGCATCATCATCAATTACCACATGAATTTTATAGTTCAGTTTAATATAAATTATTTGAAAATTTACCGTCGCATTCGTGAAAGAAATCATAGCTCTTCCTGGTATAGCTTGAATGACCTCTTTGATGTGGACTGCTCTGGTTCAGGATGAGGATGAGGTTGCTCCTTGGGATAGGACTGTTCGGGATGATCTCAGGTAATATCTAAAAGAACAAATGGAAATACAGTAATAAGTATTAGCAAAGAAAAAATAGATATTAACGTTAAACAATAACAAAGAAATTTGTTCTGAATTTGTACGCTTCACAGAATCTGATCGTTATGGTTTCAGATATATAAAACAATCTGCCTTTCATTACACTTAAAAATACACTTGCATCATGATGTGTGTTAAAATGTAAAATTCCAAAACTGAAAAGTAAATTAATTTATTAGTCAAGACACAAAGATAAAAAGACGAAATACGAAATACGAAATACGAAAGACAAAAGACAAAAGTCAAATGACGATAAAGATGATATCTTTTAACTGTTAAAAGGAACATAAATAATTCCTCCTCTGAAATTAGTAGGCCTTAAACAGGAGTATACTTCAAAGATACCAATCTAAAGATAGCAAGCAGCACAAGCACGACAATAATAACAATAACTTCATAAAATGGAGACATTACATACCATTGTTGGCGTATCTTCCCCAGTATCACCACAAAATTTTTTACTCCCACGTGACCTTAAAATTTCGTCACCGGTGTCACACCCCTCCACTTTCTCATTTTTCATAAGTATTCCAGGGACTTGAATTTTTTCAGTGTGTAAAGTCCTATTTGTCACCTAATATTCGTCACATGGTTAATTTCTTAATTCTGGCCAAATCTCATAATGCCGGCCAAAAAATCACGTGGGGGTAAAAAATTTTGTGGTGATACTGGGGTAAATCTTGAAGATCCCAATAATCACATGACTTCGTTATACTGTAGAATAATTGAAACACTATCGAATGCACCAGAAAGTAATCTTGAGTATACTCCAAATGAGTCAAACAAAATTACGAAATTTTCTTTACTATTTATGTGTGACAGAGATAATACTAAAATATTACTTTCTCAGAGCGTTCGCGTTTCATTCAATTTTGAATTTTACCAAATAAAATGGCTGAAACAAAACGAATACTAAAAATTAAAAGATTTTTGGAGAACTTTAATATACGATTTATACTTCAGAGATAATAGATATTTTTTTCGTAACTACATTTTATTAAACAATTATGTATCAGGTATCATATACTACCACGTATATTTTATTTGTAACGATAATGGCGGCATCTCAGATGTATAAAGTAAATAAAAATATTTTATTTGAAATTTATTCCAATGTTATTTTGCAAAGAAAAGACGCGCAAAGTAAACCTATGTTAAGACTGTACTTTATATAATCTAGTAACTTAATAAAAGAATAATATATAGTTGCATTTTGAAAAGATAAATTCAGTTATCTGGTTTAATCTTTAATATCGAATTTATCTTCCAAAATCCTCTGGACTAATTCATTAAAAACTTTATCATTAATGCATTTTTCGGCTTCTTCTCTAAGACTTTTCATCGATTCCTCACCCGTATCATCTAAAGGAGTATCCCTTTTTAACGAAGGTCGAAGTGGATAATATCTAAAATCATATACTAGTTTATTTGGATCTTTATCTTTATTATCATCATGGAAATATTCTTCAGCAAGTTTACTTGATGAATTCATCGTAAGTGAAATGATTGGAAGAGCCCAATTTCCAAGCCCCCCGTTTATCAGTTGGCCTAATTCCTCTTGATAATGTCCTGTTCCTAGAGAACATATTACATATTCTTCTGCTTTCAAAATTCTTTTTGCATCACGATAAGCAAAATAAGATGGATTATTCATAAATACACCCCCATCTATGTAATGTTCACCATTAATTTTTTTGGCCGGAAAATAAGTAGGCGCAGCAGTACTAGCTCGAATCACATCAGGTATAGTAAATTTGGTATAGTCACGAGTTGTGCGGAATTTATCACTATAGTTGTTGAAAAAAACATGCTCCTTACTGGTTATGTTATAAGATGGAACCAGCACATGTACACCCTTCACAATATGTTCACTAAGTTTGCACACCTCATTATTTTTTCGTGTAAAATAATCATTTAATAACCTTTCAAATTTACCAGGTTTAAATCTAGGATAGAACAACCGGAGAGGGTAAAAGATACGATCAAAAATCTTGTCTTTTTCTTTCTCATAAATGTCTACCAGTGTGGATGCCGGATACTTTGGTTTAGAGTTATTATCTTCTTCCGACACTGTGAGCCCCAAAGCAATAATAGAGCCTGTCGAAGTACCAGCCACCATATCAAATATTTCTGCAATTCGAGTTTCTACACCCCTCTTCTCACTTATTACTTTCTCAAGTCTATCAAGTATTATGGATGGAATTAAACCTCGAATCCCTCCTCCATCAATAGAAAGAATAAACGTCGTTTTTTTGCCACCGCGGCCCGCTACATAAAACATTAATTATTAAAATAAAAATTGTTAATGAATTAAATAAAACAAAATTCAAATATATCTTACAAACTGAGAGTCTTCTTATCAATTTTGAAGCATCCATGTTTGAATGCTTCGTAAAAAATTCTTTACGATATTCGTCAAGGTTAAATATGAAAATTACAATACACAAAAGTCATCTGATTAAAATCAAATATTTTCTTGTTCTCTTTGTTTAGGAATTTCGAGAAAATAGCATAACGAAGCGACGCGGGTATGCATGTACCATAACAGATAACCGTATTTAAGTTTTCAAGTGATAGTGAAACTCGAATTATTAAAATAATTGGATTGCTGATACGCCTATCAATCTGCAAGATACAATAAATATTGTCAGTTTAGATTTTTCTTTTTTTTTTTAAAGATTATCGGTTTAGATAATATTATGGAGTGTATGATACCTATTGTTTTCATTATAGTGAATTCGTTTTTTTTTTTCTGCATCAGACTGCATATCAATAAGCTTCTAAATCGGTCCGTGTGAAAGAATCAGGGTTTTTCTCAAATATTCGTCTTCAATGAAATTCTTCCGTGTCACAGATGATTTTTCTGCATCAGACTGCATATCAATAAGCTTCTAAATCAGGGTTTTTCTCGAAATTCTTCCGTGTCACAGATGATCACACGACAATCATTATGCAGATAACCACGTATTTATTTATATTCGGATGAAGATTTAATAAGTAATTGTTCTAAGATGATAAACTTTGTAGGAGTATCGATTTGTTTAAATGTTTTAATTAGAGATTCAAATGATCTTAGTCGTTATTATCATTTACAAAAAAAGTGAAATTCCGTTATCTCCATGTGATGCTCTTGGAATAAAAGATTTAGTAAATTTATTATTAACTCTTAGAGTACAATCCATATTCAGTTTCTATACCAGCCAAGACCTATTGTACAAAAGAGAAATTTTAATAGTAGTACGCCATAAGTTCAACTCAAACGTTACCCAAGGATGTTATTCAAATTTGGAGCTGAAACCTAGAAAAAGAGTAAAAAGAAAAACTTTAAAAAGTTTCTTTAAATTTAAAAGCACAATAGTAATAAATTTTTTAAAATTTTAATAATGTAAGTTTCATTATTAAGATAATTTTGGCTCGATTAGTAATTAATATTTCAATGAAAATTTAAACGGAGGATCGTCACTTACCAGTATTGTTTTGTTTAGATCGGTTAGCAAACCTAAAATGGTGATTCATCCGCAGTGTTACAGTACCGGTACATTACGATTTACGATGGAATTAAAAAATAACCAATTTATTTATTATTACTACAGTAATAAAAATTATTAAACTGATCAGAACACTGTCATAGTTTAAAATAAAATTAGTTAATTAGAAAAAAAAAATTAGTCAGCAGTAAACATACCTGATCTACAAGTTTTTACAAGTTTTTGCCAACGCTTTTTTTTTGGTTATACCTTACGGAGTTATATTGGTTTTTGTGAGTGCAGTCATGAGAATTTTACTCTGAAATAATCACAGATCATCTGATAATCTGATATGCATTTAAATTTTCTTCGCCATATTTTTTTTTTTTGGCTTGCGTAATTACATTTCTTATGTTAAATGTAATGAATAATTTGAATATTTTACTTTGCCATTTTTTTTTTTTTTTTTTTTTTTTTAATATTTCATTTTTTTTTTTTTATTTTTTTAATTTTTTTTATTTTTTTTTTTTCCTTTTTTTTTTTTTTTTTTTTTGCTTGAATAATTACATTTTTTTATATTAAATATGTATAAAGATTTTTTTTTTAAATATATCAAAAAGATTTCTTTTTCTAAATTTTTATTCTCTTCAAGAAATATCTATAAAATATGGATAATATCAATACTATTATTGGCGAATATGATACTACATTTTTATGAAAATGAAATGCCAAATGTTAGTTGTAACAATGATATTAAAAATTAGCAACAATAAATTTCTAGTTATCCACTGAAAATTCTCGATAATATAAATGTAACAGAATCATGAAGGAAAATCTTTATCTTTACATGTAGCTATTTTAAAGTAAGTTATTAAAAAATTTATTTATTTTATTTATTTTATATACTGCTGTAATATTGAATGTATGGATATATTAGTAACCTTTCTTTTTTTTTAGGGCCAAAAATTATGATGAAAGAAATTTTGTATCTTGTAAAATTCAAGATAATTATGGCATTGCAAAATCCGGTAAAGATCAAGATGTTGTAGCGCGAGAAAATTATCTGCTAAACGAACTGGTACTGTATGATATAAATATTGTTTTCTTAATCTTTAATCATTCTTAATTAATTATAAATTTATTTTTAGTTGCTAAAATAACAAAGGAAACAAAATCCAGATCCTCAACTAAAGATAATCAAGTGCCTAGGCAATCTGACAAAAAATTAAAGTGATTGATTTGACAAAAGATAGTATAGATTTTGACATGGAAGAACGCCGATTATCATTAAAAGATCAACAAGAGCGTCAATTACGTGAAAGATTAGAACTTGAGAAACTAAAACGCGAATTTAATATTACTCAGTGACATTTACTTTTACTTAATTTAGAAAGTTTAATTTAAAAAATTCAGCTAATTGCTAATCAAATTTGACTTTTAAAGAAATTTTCTTTCAGTTTATTATTTTGTAGTGAATTATATGCAAAAAAAAATTAATTATTATTAGTTGCTTCTATTAAGTATATGTTATTATAAATAAAAAGTCAAAGAATTTTATGATTAAATGTGTTTTTATTATAACAAAAATTATGCGATATTAATAATATATAAATCAGTGAGTCCGACTATAGCTGACTCTGATTAAAATTTACTGACTGCACTCACAAAAAATTGATATGACTGCACTCAAGATGATCATCGGAATGTACTCCGTAAGGATATACTCCTTTTTTTTTTAAAAGAAAACAACCTTAATTCGTAAAAAAATTACAGGGGCCCTCAGATATTCTGAGTCTGAATCTGAATACTGAATACTGAATACATAATACCTGTATAATAATGAAAGGTTATTTACGTATTGTTTATTACACAAAAGACGATAAACATATATAAAAATTCATTTTAAAGGTAACTTGGCAGACCGCCCTTAATTTAATTATATTATGTTAACAAGGCTTATAATAATCGTTCAAGATTATTGCAAATTCCATAATGATTTATGGAAGAATTGGTAACTCACAATATTTAGATATTAGTTTAAATTATATATTTTATGGTTTGTATTATTATCAATTTTTTTACACGTTTTTTCTTTATGGAGAAGATTGTCAAAAGGGTAAAACAACAGCATATATAACGTAACATTCTGCGCCACGAAATGTCACATGATACTCTAAACTGACCGTCTTGCCCGCTGTTTATATAGGAGGTCCTAGGAACCTTCTCAGAGTGTCACATGAGAAATACTACACCAAGCGAAATTATTGGCCGCATTACAATTTCCGAGACCAAGAGTCCCGCAAATTTCTTGACATTTTGGGCATGTAATTCATATTGAAGATAACTGTTGACAACGTCTTGGTATTATTCTTTATCTCGGCAAAAAACAGCTAAATGCCAAGTAAATGTTAATTGATATTATAAGTAAGCGTTCTTCGAAAGAAAGAACTAAGTACTACCAAATGCCATTGCTATACAAAACATATTACGGAAACAGTTGGTCCATTCCATTGCTCAGAGGCTACTACATTAATTCTCTACTTATAAGACTACCTATTAAGTCATCTTAGAGTACTATAGTGATATTTTTACAACTAAGGAATTTAACATAGCATTTAGCATATGTTCCTTTGCTTTTTTTAGCATTGTAAATTGATATCACAAGATCATTAACACCCAGGAACTTGTTATGCTATTCTACATACGAAAATAGTAAATAGTCGACAGAAACGTACTATTTACAGTGGGAAGTATTTTTTTGGAAAAAGGAAAGACGAGATACGTAAAAAATTGTTAAAACCCGTCGAAGACTATTTTCCCACATTCATAGTTCTAAATAATCTTGATCACCACCATTGTAACCCTTGAGATCGGGATAATCACGTGACCGGATGAATTAAGGACCGAACGGAATAAGGATAATTATTTAACCGATAAAAGAATATTTAACCAGAATAATTGGAGGAAATAGTATTACAGTTACACAGGATTTATTTATAATTAGTTATTTATATTTATAGTTTAGTTATTTATAGTTTAATTATTTATAGTTTAGTTATTATTAGTTTATTTATAAATAGTTTATTATTGTAGAACATTGTAGAATAATTTATAGTATCACAATAATTTAGTATTACAATAGTTTTAGTGAAACACTAAAATGTATAAAAAGGATGAGTTTTGACTTTTGTCAAGCAGCTTCGGCTCAGCCTTTTGGGTTCAAAATAATAAAATATTGAA